>JAFVLL020020083.1:0-27095 GCA_021397915.2 Tor tambroides | reverse complement strand
ACGAATTTCTAGGGGTACCAATAATTGTGTCCAACATGTATTTGAGAAAAACCTTTATTTCATAATGATATTTTCCCTCATTTTCAGTTGTTTTAGTTCAATGAATGGTTAGATTTTTTATTTTTATTTTTTCAAAAGGATTAATAATGCAGGTTTATTTTCAGAGCCTTTTTTGATCATATTTACCAAGGGTGCCAATAATTCTGACCACGACAGTATTATAACAATTTTATTTTGTAATATTTCACAATATTGCTGGTTTTACTGTATCAAATAAATGCAGCCTTGGTCAGTATAAGAGATTTTAAACATTAAAAAAAAACCTTTTTGAATGGTGTACATTGTGTACTATGTAGTGTTTAGTAAATAGTTATATATTATTTTACTTTGAACATTATTTTAAATTCTGTCTCTTTTCTCACAGCCCATTGCTGCAGGAAGTGGAATCCCTCAAATAAAATGTTACCTGAATGGAGTGAAGATCCCTCGTGTTGTTCGACTAAAGGTGATAGCTTAAGCTTCTCTATAACAAAAACAAGACAGCTTGATTTTTAACTGAACAAAAAGGTTAAAGCTTAAAGAAACTATTACAGATATATATAGATGGGTATGATGTGTAGATAAATAGATATTTTTCAATTTTCTTATAATAGATCCCCATAACAACAGTTTTCTTCCACGTCCACAGACTCTGGCGATAAAGGTCTTTGGTGTGATCTGCTCAGTTGCTGGAGGTCTCGCTGTTGGAAAGGTACAATAGAAAAACAGTCAGCTGGGGTTAATGAGATTAATAAGCTAATTGTTGGACTCAGCAGCTGCTCTCCTCTCACAGGAAGGACCCATGATTCACTCAGGAGCAGTGGTGGCCGCAGGAGTATCTCAAGGCAGAAGCACTTCACTGAAAAAAGATTTTAAGGTCAGTTTTCTGTACTGTTAGCACTCCTTGAATCTTACAGTAAACATAGAACCTGACTTCAAGTTTCTGTTCCCGCAGATATTTGAGTATTTCCGCAGGGACACAGAGAAGAGAGACTTTGTCTCGGCAGGAGCAGCGGCTGGAGTCTCCGCTGCCTTTGGAGCCCCTGTTGGTGAGACATGCAGAAAATCATTTTAAATATCCATATTTTTACATGGGATAGAAGCAAGTTATGCAAAACCAATGTCAAATATGCTATTATTATATTGTTAAAACATATTATCATCCATCATTTGCTCCTCTGAATAAAAGCTCAAAGACCGTTAAACCTCCCTGAAATGGTTCTTGGATAAGATTGTCCAGGATCATCTTTGATTCACTGTGTTTTTTGGCACAGGTGGGGTTCTATTCAGTTTAGAGGAAGGCGCGTCTTTCTGGAACCAGATGTTGACGTGGAGAATTGTGAGTGATTGTGAATAAGAGTTGGCTTCTCATTAAAGAGCACTGTCTGTTTCAGTTAGTTTTAAAGTTCGACTGTTTGAACCCCTCATCCTGCTTTGTTTTTGATCTAGTTCTTTGCTTCAATGATCTCCACCTTCACACTGAACTTTTTCCTGAGTATTTACCATGGGAAGCCTGGAGAACTGTCTAGCCCCGGTCTCATTAACTTTGGTCGTTTTGACAGTGATGTAAGTTCTGTCTCTGTCTCCTTTTTTAGCTGCTGAAGTTTTAACTCAGCACTGAGATTTAAAAGGAAAATCTGTTAAAGTGGAATTGACCCTTGAAGCTGTCTAAAATATCACAAGAAAGAAAAAACTATATTATATTGTAGCTATATTAGTCACGACATTCCTGAACTAAATTTGATGTTTTGTTTGTTCTTGTAGCGTGTACAGTATAATTTATATGAAATTCCTCTCTTCATTATCATGGGAGCTTTAGGTGAGGGGACGTCACTTTGTCCATGCATAAAATATCATAATTTTGTTTTTTAATAAAATTAAAATGAAAGGATATACCATTTGAATCATTCCTCTTTTTTTCCTTTCATTTTCCAGGAGGGGTGCTTGGAGCATTGTTCAATGTCATCAATTATTGGCTAACAATTTTCAGAATAAGGTATGATTGCAAGCTATTGAATATGGAAGGTCATGCATAATATGTACGGCCAAAAATTTAACTGGAAAATCAAAATTTTGTATAGTGGAAAAACTACTATTGGTGCAGCAATTGCATCTAATCTGTATTTTGGCCATTTTTATTTATTTATTTTTTTTATTTTTATTTTTTTGCAGCAACTTGACAATAGGTTACAGTTGCTGCAAAAACTTGAGTTTGCTAAATGATTGGTCAAATGTGTAGGTTTTGTCGCAATTAGGGTGTATTACTAAGCAAAAGCCAATGGAATGTGTCTGAAGACTATAGGTGTGTTCGACTTGAAGCGGTGCTGCGCACCTTTTTATACATCAATCACATGTCATGTGACAATTTTCTGGGTTACACCCACACGTTAAATTCATAGTTTTACTAGTGACACTCTAACACTCACCTGGAGGGCAAAACAAGGCTTTCCTCCACTGACCACCAGTTATTTTTTACAAGGATTGCATTAAGTAGTAAAACACTGATATTAAAAGTCAAAAATCAGTATACACTTTATTTATGATGCATACTTTGTACAGGCAAGCAGATGAACCCAGAATATAAATGCAGTGTACAAAGTTTCCCATAGAAAGTATCCCACCTCTTCTTTTGAGAGGTGATCTAAATATTTGTGTATTGGAAACAGATGGAAAATTGACAGGCTTGTGCTGCAGCTCTATGGCTGTTTTGCCCTCCAGGTCTTTGAGCCAGTCACATGACTGAAAACTATGAATTGAGGCCAACAAGCAAAGGAAGAGAGTTTCTAAAGTTGTAAGGCGTTTAGTGGAAAGTGAGAATGAGATGATACTGAAAACAAAAAATAACCTTTTGAAAAAGTAGTATTGAGCATAACATTTAACAAACCTTTTATTTTTTAAATGTGACACCAATATTAATATACATTTGGTTTTAGTAAGATCAGTCAGTTTTTTTGTTTTTTGTTTTTTTTTTGTTTTTTTTAAGAAATGAATCAAAGTGACAACAAAGACAAACTTACAAAATATCTCTATTTCATGTAAATATGTTCTTCTGAACTATCTATTCCTCAAAGAATCCTGAAAAATATCATGTTTCCAGAAAATATTGAGCAGCAAAATTGTTTCAACATTGATGCTAGTAATAAATGTTTCTTGAGCAGCAAATCATCATATTAGATTGATTTCTGAAGGATCATGTGACACTGAAGACTGGAGTAATGATGCTGAAAATTCAGCTTTGCCATCAAAAGAATAAATTACATTTTGTAATATATGATAATAAGAAAAACATTATTTTAAATTGTAATATTTCAGAATAGTGCAGTTTTTTTTATTTTGTTTTTTCCTCAAATAAATGTAGTATTGGTGAGCATAAAAGCCAACTTCTTTCTTTCTTTCTTTCTTTCTTTCTTTCTCAGGTACGTCCACCGGCCGTGCCTGCAGGTGATGGAGGCTATGCTGGTTGCCGCGGTGACCGCTACAGTTTCCTTTGCTATGATCTATTTCTCCGATGACTGCCAACCGTTGGGACAGGACAACACTGAAGAATATCCCCTACAGGTGTTTATATACTTACTGGGCTGTCAAGATGTTTCCTTAAACGATAAAATGCTAAGCTGAACTGATCTTAGATCAGAATATAGTCAGCAATGCCAAACAGAAACGTGATTTGTTATATTGTTCCTTTACAGCTCTTCTGTGCTGATGGTGAATATAATTCCATGGCCACCGCCTTCTTCAACACCCCTGAGCGGAGTGTCAGGAGTCTGTTCCACAACCCTCCAGGTGTGTCTCAGTGAGGGTGTGGTTGGGTGTGGACGGGTTTGGGAATGTGTGTGGACATCTTATCAAACTTGCAATCGAAACATCAAGCCTTCGAACACTTCTTCACTTGTTATGTGGTGTGTCTGCATGTTTTTTTAGCCTGTGTGTGTTTGCATGCGTGTGCCTGCCAAAGCATATTTAGAGTTACGAGCTGGAAGCAGGCCAGCTAAAATCTTCCTACGCTCTGGAGAGAAGCCATCTTTGATTGCTTTCCCAGAGTGCAGTGAGTGCACAACAGTCAGTACACAGCCACTGGACTTAAACAAGCAAAATCACAAATAAATAAGTGCCCAAAGTTTATCATGTCCATTTTTAGTGCATTAGAATGTAATATGATTATATTATTTCCTAAAATCCGATTTATATGATATTTTGTATGATTAATATTATACTTGCTTTATATAATTTATATGGTTTTGATAGTATGTCCTTGCTAGTGGCCCCATACTGCCCCCTAGAGCTGGAATGCTTAAGGCTGATGATACATTGGGCAACTTTTTGAGCAATGTTGCCAGGCAGCTTTGGACGATGTTGCCATCAATGGGCAACCAGGTGAGACACAGGGCTCACAACCGATCTAAAGTATCCAGATGGGATATTTCAATGGGAAAGTGAAAAAAAAATTTGCCTGGCAGAATTGCTCAAAAAGTTGCCCTGTATATAATCATCCTAATAGTATGATTAAAAAACGTCTCGGTTACTTGTGTAACCCTAATTCCCTGAGGGAGGCAACAGAGACGTCACCGACGTGACGTGGAAAGTGACCGACTGAAAGGGAACAGATGTTTACCTTACTACAGATTGTGCAGAGTTGATTTGGATGTCTTTTACATGTACATTTAGGGCATGTAGAAGATACTGTAGAAACCAAGCATCTTGTTTAATATATATACACAAACACTGCCAATTAAAAGTTTGGGACCAGTAAGATTTTTAATGTTTTAATGGAGTCTCTTATGCTCATCAAGGCTGTATTTATTTGATCAAAAATACAGAAAAAAACAGTAATATTGTAAAAATCTTATTGCAATTTATAATATTGGTTTGCTATTTTAATATACTTTAAAATAGAATTTATTTCTGACGCAGCGCTGAATTTTCATCAGCATTTACTCCAGTCTTCAGTGTCACATGATCCTTCAGAAATCATTCTGATATGCAGATTTATTATCAGTTAAAACTGTTGTGCTGCTTAATATTTTTATGAACCTGTGATAATTTTTTCTTTGATTCTTTGATGAATAAAAAGTTAAAAAGAGCAGCATTTTTTCAAAATAGAAATATTTTCTAACAATATGTCTTTACTATCACTTTTTTGGGGGGAAGTCGTGGCCTAATGGTTAGAGAGTCGGGCTTGTAACCCGAAGGTCTTGAAGGTGGGGATTGTGAATGAGCAGCGCTCTCACCACCATCGATACCATGACTGAGGTGCCCTTGAGCAAGGCACCGAACCCCTAATTGCTCCCCGGGCACTGGAGCAATGGCTGCCCACTGCTCTGGGTGTGTGTTCACGGTGTGTGTGCGTTCACTGCTGTGTGTGTGTGCACTTGGATGGATTAAACGCAGAGCACCAATTTCGAGTATGGGTCACCATACTTGACAATACATCACATTATTATTTATTATTTTTTTATCAATTTAGCATATCCTTGCTGAATAAAATTAATTTCTTAAAAAAAATATAAGGAAAAAAAGAATAAGGAATAAATTATATTTTAAAGTATATTAAAATAGAAAACTGTTTTAAATTGCAATAATATTTCACAAAATAAAAAAAAAATTCCCTGTATTTTTGATCAAATAGATACAGCATTGATGAGCATAAGAAACATCTTTAAAAACGTTAAAAATCTTACTGATCCCAAACGGCAGTGTATATAAATCTTTATGTAAATATGTATATATGTGTGTGTATATATACATATACATATACACATACATACACATATGTGCACACACTAATATTTACAATATTTATATAATGCATGTTTATAATATTTGTATAAAAATTTGGACTTGTAACCCGAAGGTTGTGGGTACGAGTCTCAGGTCTGGCAGGAATTGTCGGTGGGGGGAGTAAATAACCAGTGCTCTCTTCCACCGTCAATACCACGGCTGAGGTGAGACCCTTGAGCAACTGCTCCCCGGGCACCGCAGCATTGGCTGCCCACTGCTCCGGGTGTGTGTTCACGGTGTGTGTGCGTTCACTGCTGTGTGTGTGTGCACTTGGATAGGTTAAATGCAGAGCACAAATTCTGATTATGGGTCACCATACTTGGCCACACGTCACGTTCACTTATTTAAAAAAAAAAAACTATATATAATATAAATTATATTGAAACATGGAATAAAAATAATGACAACATAAAGAAAACAATAAAGAAAGTTGTAGATAATATGATATTTATACTTGAATCTAAACAAGGGAAGCGGGACAAAAAAGTAATATGATTATATAAATCTTATCACTGAATGTTTACCTCGTAAATGGGCCATAACTGAACAGCCTATTATTAAGACTTCAGTCCCAGTCTAAAGCCAAACCTTCTAACGAGGCTGCCCAACATCTTGAAGGCGACTGCAATCTAGTTTTGTTTTACTAATGTAATTTTACTGGGAATATCTCTCGCTCAGGATCTTACAACCCCTTGACTTTGGGGGTTTTCACTCTGGCCTATTTCTTCCTGGCTGTCTGGACTTATGGTCTGACCGTGTCGGCAGGAGTGTTCATCCCGTCTCTGCTCATTGGAGCAGCCTGGGGACGACTATTTGGGATCCTTCTGTCTACCATTACTTCCAGCCAATCAGTAAGAACAGCTTTCCACTTCTCTGCTTCCAACACCTTTTTTTAATTCCACCTACATTTTTAATTAATCTTTAACAACAAATCTGAGAAAAATAAAGCTTAATGAAGAAAAATTAGCCGTATTGTGCTGTTGACATGTTTTCTTAACTGATAGATTTGGGCGGATCCTGGGAAATATGCTCTAATTGGTGCTGCGGCCCAGCTTGGTGAGTTACTGATGTTTTAGCGTGATGTTAGTGTCAACTAGATATTCTTTAAGAAAATGCAGCAGGAATGCTGTCTTATGGTTTATAACAGTTCTCCCAGCTGCATTTCTGTGAATGAAGTACATGTCAGCAATAACAAGTATGGTTTTGTTGTGTTAATCTGACAGGTGGCATTGTCAGAATGACCCTCAGTCTCACCGTAATCCTGGTAGAAGCCACCGGGAATGTGACCTATGGCTTTCCCATCATGCTTGTGCTGATGACTGCCAAGATTGTGGGGGATTACTTTATAGAGGTGAGAAGCAAAACACCTGGCCTGGCTGTTTTTGTCTCCTGAGAGCTGGTGATTTGTTTTTGATCTGTGTTTTTTTTTAAGGGTGTCGTGATGCATTAGTCATGCATGCATGTCATTTGTGTTTTGTGTTATTAGAGCATGAGGCACGTGTGTGCGTTTGTCTGACTGGTTTTTGTTGTTTATAGGGCCTGTATGACGTCCATATTAAGCTGCAGAGTGTTCCTTTCCTCCATTGGGAGGCTCCTCCTACTTCTCATTGGCTGACGGCCAGGTAATCACACCCTCCAGCATTACATGTCATATGATGCTTTTTGAACTTCTCAGTACTGACTCTCAGTCTGAGCTTCCAGGTAATTCACACAACCATGCAACATTACACTTAATCATAACTCCTGTCTCAGGTGAGAGAACAAAATGAGTATAAAATGTTACATATATTAAATAAACCAGTGCTGAGTTTCAGTCAGCTGAAGGTTTTTAGGTGTAGTGTTGTGGTTGACCAATATGGATTCTCTGATGGCTCATGCTGATATTTCACAGAACAGGTGTAGCTAATGGCCGATATAAAGGACTAAGTAATATCACAGTATTTAATTTAAAGTTAGTAGATAACACATCCATTAAAAATCTAAATGTGTTTTTTTAATGGGTTTTTTTGGTTTGTTTTTTTACATAAAAACAGAAATAATTTAAAAATGTATAAATTCAAAAAAATAATTTGAGCTTAAAAATATCTGTAAAATGAACAGATTTATACTTTAGATAGGAACTTGTTGATTCTGTAATCCTGTTATAGTATATTTTACAAATAAAGCTGTCACAACATGAATAAAAATTCTCTATGTACTTATTTATCTGGTAACATCTGGATTTGTCGAAATTTTCCAAAATTTGTGGCATTATATATTTGATAGATATTCAAAGACTTTATTAAAGTGCGTATTTACTGAATGTTGAGAGTAAATGTAAAAAGTTTTATAGTATTTACCTTTCAATTATTAGACTGATGAAAACCATAAAGTAATGAAGATGGAGAATGAGTGCTCCTGTGAGTCTGAGCTCAGGCATTCTCAGCGCTGTCAAAATAAAAGTCCCTCATCCAACTTGTATTAGCAAAACAGAAAGATATGGCAATATATTAGTCAACCAGTAGTGTAGTGCAAAAAAATACAATTATAGTAGTTTGTAGTTCACCAAAACTACAATTATCATTACAATTGTTTTCATTAATTGAAATAAAATAGAAGGTAATATTAGATGAAAAACTTGAAAACAAAATGATACATGAAACAAAATGATAAATTGAAAGACAGTGATAAATGTTGCCTTGACAAATAACTGAAATCAAATATGTTGAAGTAATTAAAAATAGTTGAAGTAAAATAACGAAAAAAACTGAAACAAATATGTTAGCATTGTTTAATGTTATATGTACATTTTTATAAATAGAAACAAAAAAAATAAAAAAGCACATGCAAAATTACTTAATAAAAGTTAATTCAAAATATTTTTTTAATTATTACAATATTAAACAATTCTAAAAAAAAAAAACAATGGTGAAGTATCATGAAGTCATTTGTGTGTTGATGTTTTCACCACAGAGAGGTCATGAGCTCTCCAGTCACCTGCTTCAACAGGGTGGAGAAAGTCGGGAGAATTGTGGACGTTCTTAGCAACACATCCACCAATCACAACGGCTTCCCAGTGGTCGCCCATACTACTGAGAACGAGGAGGTGATGTAACCATGAAAACACAACCACAGATCCTGTCATTCCTACAAGTATATTTCAGCTTCAATAAAAACTAAAAGTTGTCTTCTTTTCACAGCCAGGAAAAATCTGTGGACTTATTCTTCGCTCTCAGCTCATTGTTCTTCTCAAACACAAGGTCTGAAACTGAATTATGATACTTCGGTTGGACTTTAATCCTCATTTTTTTAGGAAATACTGCTACTACAGCAATAATGGTTCGGCATTCTGTCTGTCTCAGGTGTTTGTGGAAAGGGCGTCTTCACGTCTCAGCCAAAGGAAGCTACAGCTGAAGGACTTCAGAGATGCATATCCTCGTTTCCCACCCATCCAGTCCATCCACGTTTCTCAGGACGAGAGGGAGTGCATGATGGACCTCAACGAGTTCATGAACCCGACCCCATACACTGTGCCTCAGGTCAGTTAACTTGCATGCTAGCATATTCTGGCCTGCAATTGTGGAATTTCACAGAATTTTTGTATTTACATGCCATTTGGGAAAGTTTATGTGAAATTTATAATGCCATAACAATGGCATAGGAAGTAAAATAAATTGATCTTGATACTGGAAGCCCTCCAGTTTTCATCTATCATACCTGGAATTCTGCAGTGCCAGAGCTTTAAATAGAACGCCACTACCACACCCAATTGAAATGACTCAAAACAATCCTTACATGACATTTACTAATGATCTGTAAAAAATGGCACCAGGAAGTGTATTTCAGTTGTCATGTGCTTTAATCATCTGCAGCAATAACTGTCTAATCTTTGATATTTGATTTCAGGAGACTTCACTCCCCCGTGTGTTTAAATTGTTTCGGGCGCTAGGACTGAGACATCTGGTGGTGGTTGATAATGAGAACAGGGTAAGCGTATCACTATTCTGTTGTTTTGTTGTGGTTCAGTTACTACTTTTAACTTGCAGCTCATCTTTAGAGATGCACAAAATAGTAGCACTATACTAGTATTATTAATTGTTGTTGGCCGATATAAGAGATTTTTTTGTTTGTTTGTTTAATATATCATTGTTGATCATTATTGGATATTTAATTTTGTATGTTCATTTCCTGTAGTTTTACATTTAGATTACCTTTCCATCATCTAACGTTTAAATTAATCTTCAAAAAACTAATAATTTAATTAATAAAACTGTCAAATCTTTAGAATATAGCACATCTTTAGCACGTTGCTAAATTTACTTACAGCATTTAAATTATTGTATTTATTATTTATCTATTTACAATTTATTTAAATATAATCATTTTTTTTATTTAATCCATTTTATTTATTTATTTTTATTGTGTACCTATTAAAGCATTAATATTTTTAAGGCAAGTCAAGACATATGTTTTTAAAGTTGCTTTTGAGTATATTGATTTAAATATGAATTGATATTGATACTGTGTGAAATCACATTGTCAGTGTTGTGTTTTTATTTTTATGCATGTTGTATTGCACTTGAGCTTTTATTTATGAAAAGTGCTATAAAAATAATGTTTTTTTAATATTATTATTATTTATTTATTTTAAATATAATATTATTGCGGAAATAATATAAAATTCGAATATTGACCAGTTTATTTACTGGGTATCTGCAATAACACCAAAATAATTAACAGCTTATTGTATCAGTTAAAATTGTCTCTATATCGTTCCGAATATATCATTCATCCACAGTAATGTTATCAGTTTCTAATTCCCTGTGCTTTGGATGTGAAGGTTGTGGGACTGGTAACCAGGAAGGATCTTGCCCGCTATCATTTGGGTAAAGATGGTCTGGAGGAGCTTCAACTGGCTCAGACATGATTGGTCATCATGTTCACCCTGGACCCTGCCTTCAGAGCACCAGCTTTGGACCTTACAAACTCAGGGGCTGGTCAGAGTCTCTTTCGTGTCAAAGATGCCAAACACAAACCTGCAACATGCACAATTTGTCTGAACTTCAGTATTTTAAGGGCTTGATTATTTGAAAAATAAGTTTTTGCTCCTTTCTCACACAGTTAGTTATGCATTTATTTTTGCCTGTAGAAATACAGCAGATGAGCACATTATGTTAGTTTTGCACTATGTGACTGTTTATTTATTACAATTATAATATTTTAGATTAAATGAGCTTTTCGGGAGCCCTTACTTTTCGTGCCTCTCCAAAAGCACCATTTTGTGTCACCTTACATGTTTATCATGGCTAGTTATTATTTGAGATGTGAATTGCCATGCCAATGATAATGGATATTGACATAACAATGTGTCAGTATGCATTTTTTATTTTTCATTTTCAACAAGGCTATACTTGCTTGCTAATGCTTAACATGGGCTCTAGTGTTGTTAGCTCAAAGTAAGCTATTCATTATAAATATGCAGGACAATTCAAGCAAGTTTCCTGATATGGAATAAAATAGATTCTTCTAATCCCCAAAGGGATAGTTCACCCAAAAATGAAAATTCTGCCATCATTTACTCACCCTCAAGTAGTTCCAAACCTGTATGAATTTCTTTGTTCTGCCAAAAACAAAGGAAGATATTTTGAAGAAAGTTTGTAACCAGGCTGTTTTGGGGCACCATTGACTTCCATAGTAGGAAAAAAAAATACTGTGGAAGTCAATGGTGCCCCAGAACTGCTCTGTTTCCCACAGTCGTTAGAATATCTTCCTTTGTGTTCAGCAGAACAAAGACATTCATATAGGTTTGATGTCATGAGTAAATGATGACAGAATTTTCATTTTTGGGTGAACTAGCCCTTTAAGAAACCTGTTTGTGATGTGCACTTAATACAGACTACTAGATATTATATTGTTACAGATATGCAAATATGGTTCATTACATTCTTGTTTACCTTGTGCTGTTTAGGATTTTTAAATGTTTCTGTCTTGATTTATCAATTTAATTGGTATTAAATCTGTTAGGGTGGATCAGGCCCTAAAATTAAATGCATAAATCCTATTTTTCACAAGCTTCTTGGCACTGGCAAGTTTTGGTACGAGTTTAAAACTATAGCTAGAGGTTTTATGTAGTACATTTCGTGAGGGTAGTTCTTGTCTACACAATGTGAATTTTCTGCCTCGAGCTACGTTTGTTTTCTGTGAAAATCTGTACTTTAAAATGAACATATAAATTACAGTATTGAGCAGTGAAAAATAATTATGCTAACATAATTGCCAAGCGGTGATTGCAACAAACGTTATTTACCTGTACATCAGATGAAGCGTATAAACACGACATCCCGTTTTGTTTGTGTGCTATAAAATTTGACTTGTAGACTCTATGCTTCATTGTTTAAAGCCAACATTATTTGTTTTTATTGATTAATGATCTTTCTCTATGCTGATCTCTACTTTTTATATGGTTGTTGATTTGAAGAGTTTTATAACCATTTGAACAACTTTGTGAACTAATAAAGCTATGAATCAACAAATGAATTCCTCAGGCCTCTTTAGTGACTCTCTTAGATGATCATGACTGATTTGGATAAACATCTGTGCAGTTCAAGAAAGGACAATATTTTTGGTCCAAACATGTATTTCTTTAATGTGTATATCTGTTAATTTTAAGTCAATTGTCAACTTTTTTGAGTCTACTATCGTAAAGAGGGCTTCAAAGCTACACTGTAAAAAGTGATAAGTTGACTTAACTTAAAAAAATTGAGGAAACCCGTTGTCTTAAAATTAAGTAAATAATAATTTTAAAAAATGAAACTTGACACTTCGCTTATTTTTTTAAAATTATTATTTACTTAATTTTAAGGCAACGGGTTTCCTCAATTTTTTACAGTGTATAGTAAACTTGGATTAAAAAACCCCAATTCTGTTTCAGTAGAAGAATTTATGAGCAGGCTAAGGCTTTGGCTATATATGTTTTCACTTAACTTCGATATCAGTGATTCTGAGAAACGTGCATTATGTGTATATGCGACTGACGTTCCACTAAGTGCTTCAGGAAAGTTTGCCCATGTTTAAATTTGCTAAAGCAACAACACTACATGACTAAGCTGTACTTGGCATATACATCCTTATACTACAATGGTACATTCTTGTGAGCTATCTGAAAAAAATGGTGTAAGGTGTGAACGTGTAAAATGGAATTCTATGACTAATGCTACAAGGATCTCACGGTTTCAAGTATGAATCCACCCTTTTCATTATAATCAATGCTGCCATATGCAGCTAGACATGTTTTATCCACACAGTGAGACATATCTTGAACAATCAGCCTCTAGTATATCTCAGGAGAGATGGCTAAGTAATTATACAGTATCACATATGGATTTATAATTTAAAGAAATAATATTTACATAATTGTATAATTTATGATCATGTAAATATATTTGAATACTGCTGAATCATGGGTGAGTATGAAGTCGTCTGGTTAGTGTTTTATTATAGACTGGCAAATACTTAGTGCTTAAACAGTATTAAACTGTAATCATCTATATACGTTTATTTTATTTTGAGCTTGCTCCATTACTTACTAACTAAATAAATAAATTGAGCGTAGAGCATTAAATATGTCCATCTGCAGTGCAGGTGCCTGAGGGTTAAGATCACTGTGTCCTAATCCATTTAGAGCAAGTTTCAAATCTCTTTTCCTTAATCCTCTCAAATCAATAGGTGCCAAAATACATCTGTCTGGCATCAGCTGCTCTAGAGCATTCGGTAACTGTGTCAGTGCTCTATTTTATATATTTTTTGTTCCCATTTTATATCAGGTGGCCTTAACTACTATCTTAACTACTACTTAAATCAAAAAATAAGTACAATGTACTTATTGTGTTCATATTGTATTGCAAAACACTTTTGCTTCTATTGAGGTGGGAAATGGGTACGTTTAGGGACAGGTTTGGTGGTGGGTAAGGGATGGGTCAACAGTGTAATTATAAATGTAATTACAGAAATTACAGATGTAAATACAATGTAAAACGTACACAATAAGTGCATTGTATCAAATGATTAATTTAAATGTAAATACATAGTAGTAAAGGCCATCTAATATAAAGTGGGACCTATTTTTTACTCCCTGTTTATTAAATATCTTAGATAAAAAAGTCATCAAGACATGATCAAGGTTTTTATACAGTGGTGTAATATTTCGTAGAAGAGCATAATCCATATTGCTGTCTGATATTCATCATTTCATTTTATTGACTTTTTAATTTGTATGTGGTGTACTCTTCAGCTGTGCCTATTAATAAGTTCAGTTGCAGGAGGTTTGCTTAAGAAGTTTAGTATGTCATTTGGGGCATATGGGGCAGTCGTGGCCTAATGGATAGACTTATGGATAGACTTAGACCTATGGTCGGACTTGTAACCCGAAGGTCGCGGGTTCGAGTCTCAGGTCCGGCAGGGATTGTAGGTGGGGGGAGTGAATATCCAGCGCTCTCTCCACCCTCAATACCATGACTGAGGTGAGACCCTTGAGCAAGGCACCGAACCCCCAACTGCTCCCCGGGCGCCGCAGCATTGGCTGCCCACTGCTCCGGGTGTGTGTTCACAGTGTTTGTGTGTGTGTTCACTTCTCACTGCTGTGTGTGTGCACTTGGATGGGTTAAATGCAGAGCACAAATTCCGAGTATGGGTCACCATACTTGGCCACACGTCACGTCCTTTCCTCCTTTTCATTTTGTTGTTTATCTGTATTTTCTTTTTGAAACAACAAGGGGGGTTTTAGGCTGTTTTGGGGCATTAAACTTCCAGGCTGAAAATGGGCCTCACTCTGACCCTGCTGTCAGTAACTGTCTAGTGCAATCGGTTGATGTTCGTCAAAGCAACCCACACTCAGTGAACCATCAACTATCCTAAATCGATTCGCGATTGCGCATTTAGCACAATCAATCTAACTCTTGGGGGTTACTCAAATGTTTGAAAATGCTGTTACATTGTATCGGCCTACATATGCTTAGATTAAAAAAAAAACACTTTTATGATCCTTTAGTTTTGCCTACCTTTTGTGAAAAATGCTGACGAGCTCATTCTTTCAGTTGTAATGCATAACAAATGTAACTTACTGATTATGTATTACCCTGTTAATCTGTATGAATAAGTAATTTAGCAAAAATAGAAAAGAGACTGTTTACAAAAACTAATTAGAAGAAAGCAATTTGAGTGTCAGAACAGTTTTGTGAACGGCTAATCATTTAAAAGGCATTTAATTCAAGAAGAGTCGTTTAAGGAAAGACCACAATTTTTTGCAGCCATTGTACATATTTCTTGTTCACGTTTCAAATACTTGAGGAAAAAGACCATGTCTACATCAGATCTTTATTTGAACATATTTAACAACACGGCTTAAGGTCTATTTCAATAAAAGCAAAATTTGCTAACAGCAGAAGAAATTCTAAGACATCATACAAAAGATGTGTGAAAGTGATTTACACAGCTAATAAGGCCTCTCCTCTCAGAAAACATTTACTAAAAAGAGTCAAAATATAGAAATAAAAACAGTTCATAGATATTGAAAATAAGTATGTTGGTTATGTGCTGTAGAAAACAACACAAACAGACTGGAATCAAATTCCACATTGCTCCACATTCCACAACTTTATATCATCCTATAAACCTTCATAAACCTAATTCCTCCTGCATCTGAATAGTCACTACATTATGTATTGTACATTCATAGGCTGGTGGGTTGGCGTTTATGCAACTGTTTCAAGGCAATGGTGCAAGTGTCCATTTGCAGCATCTCTTATTTGGGATCCAGAGGTGGAACTAGTCTAGTCCACTAAACAAGTCCTGGTGACACATCTTCCTGTCGCTCAGTTCAAATAATACCATACTGGGCGAGCTCGTGCAACTCCAGATGGCTAAAGGCTTCCCATGGACACACCACGGTGATGTCTGTGCATGAAAGAAGTTGGCAGACGAAGCACGGCAATGAGCCAGACAGTGAGCAAAATCAGTTTGCAAGAATAATGGGTTTAGCATATAACACAACACAGTAATTTGATCACTACATAAGCAATGTTCCAAGAGTTGTTCTCACCAGTGCCAAGACCATCCATTCCTGGGATCTCATCTCCAAATCTAATTAAAGAAGAGAAGAAATCGAAAAAAAAAAAGGTTAATTCCGAATACACTCTTTTAAAAAAAGCTTCCTCCATAGAAGAACCATTTTGGTTTCCCAAAGAACCTTTCAGTGAACAGTTCTTAAAAGAACCCTCTTTCTCTTAGTGTGAAGAACCACTATAAAGAATATTTTATGAAATGGAAAGTTTCCATGGATGAAGGTTCTTCATGGAACCAAAAATGCCTTTACTTTCACCTTTAAAAAAAAAAAATGTATAGAGAGATCAAGCAGATTTAAATGTCATCTACTCACCCTTTGACTCCCTTCTTGGGAGGTTTGCTTTTGAATTGTCTTGTCATTCTCTGTTTGAATTTAAGTGGTCCTCTTCTGGGTGTTGTTGGTCCCACCACTCTTATTGGGCTTATAGGTGAGTCGCTGAGACTGTCGCAGCTATTTCCAGAGCTCATCCCACACACCGTCTGTATCAGTTTTTGAAAAAAAAAAAAAACAGGTTATTGTGGACTCAACAACTTCTTGTTCAACGTCAATCTCTCTTCTTGCGGTCGAGGAAAGCTGGCTTAAATACACTCAGGCTGGCCCGTGTTTGCGTCAATGGGTCAACAGCAAAGCCTGACAGATTGGCACAGTGACATAGCAGCAATCTGCTGCAGGTTAACTCAGGCAAAAGGCCAAGATAACTCATTGGATTCTGAAAACACAAACCGGCCTTCACTGAGAAATCTTTCTGAATGGTCAACTCACATCAGTACACCTGGAGAGTCTGTCATGGATTAGATAGAACATATGCTTCATTCATGGCAAATGAATGAAGACAAAATCTGCACTCACAAGCATCCAAGCGGTCAACAACTTTGATAATGAATTTAGACCAACCCTGGATAGCTATATAAGCTCCTTTGCAAGAAATATGTGCTTCAAAGAATCTTCTAGATTTACCATTAACAGCAATTTCACTCATAAGTAATTTCAAATTTCAAGGAACTTTCAGACATTTGTAAACATAGGATGACCATACATTATCTTTGTCCTGGCTAGGATTCCTAAATTGCTCAAAAGGTTTAGGTTTTGTCATTTTTCTTGTTGATTTCATACTTGATGAAGGTCTGAAAAGTAGTTTAATAATTAGTGTGCTGACATTGTACATAATCGACCAATCGTGGCACGGAAGAAGGTGGGATCTACAGAGAACAGTCAAAGCAATACATAGCAATACATGTGCATACAGTATAACGTATGAGGACTGTAGAAAGCACATGAATAGGAAAACAAAGCCAAAAATTTGTCATTTTAGGCAATGTAGAAATCCTTGCCAGGATGCATGGTCACCAAACATCATCTTTCACTGACTTTCCTTAGTAAATAATGAAGAAAGTGGAATAAACAATCAACAACAACATGTCAAAGTAGCATATATAACATAAAAATCTATCTATCTATCTATCTATCTATCTATCTATCCAATCAAATATATAAAAAAAATATTTAACTCATTAATTTTGAAATGTGATTGTGTCCCTGCAGCATTTAACACGTCAACATTAAAGTGAAAAAGACAACAGTATTATCTGCACTTCATATAGACCAATGACGTCCAGCATGGTGTAATCTACGTTACGCACTAATGTACTTAAAGTTAAGTCCCTGACATAGAGATTGTGATTGATGTTGGGGTCTGAGTACCATTAAGAAGATCATGTCACACAGAGACAGATGTCAAATGTAGTACTGGGATATGAGAGACATGTGGCTGAGAGCGTTAATACATTTGAGAAAGAACACCTGCTTCTTTAAGAGAAGAGGAATTCAGTCCGACAGGTAAAATATCATCAGGCAGCCTTTACGGATCACATATGAGCTGATACATCAGTAAAAAGGACTGACTTTTAAAGACAGTTTAAAGAAATAGAGAGCTCAAAGCCCTCCATCTCCCGTTCACAGCAGTCTTTTGAAAGTTAACTTCACTCTGAATTACTCACCATTCCCTGCAGGCATGGATTGACTATAATCTCACGGAGCTCCTAAAGTGTGGCTCTGAGAATTGCAGAGAGTCTTCTGTGGCAATGGCATAAAAGTGATAAAGCATAACTTACCTTGGTCTCAAATTGGTGCCTGATTGTTTTTAAGTATTTGTTTAAGTTACTGTTAAATATGACTTAAGAGAGTAAGAATTATTATTAGGCCTAGTAGTAGCAGCAGCAGTTAGTAGACATCAGTTTATACATAAGCCTTTATAAATAAAGGTTTTAAACATAAACAGTGTTATACAAAATAAAATAATGCCAACAGACATCAAACACTAAAGAGCGGGGTAGTAAAAATGTAATTCAATTTTTAAACAGAAGGGGGTAGTAAGATTCCTAATAAAAGCTGACACACTAGACTAGTCTGATGCTCAGTAAAGCACAGTAATTCTCAACCAGGGTCCTTAGCAAATTCACAAGACTACTTATATATTAAATCAAACTTAAATAAAATGCTTCAAACTGTTAATAAACTGAAGATCTACAACATGTAAACTGACATCATATTTCTCACTCTGGCGAAACTACACATCTGAGGTCTCACTCAGACAATTTTGACCACTGCAACCTAGCTGGATTGTGCAGAAGGGCTTTGAATATCATCTTGGACAATGGGGCGCCTTGGAATCAAAAAGACTGAGAACCGGTGGTATAGCATATTCTTTTCTGGAGGAAAGAAAAACAGGTATGGCTGAGTGATAAAAGCTGTGGCCTGGGGCTAAACTACTTTTCAGCATTCCTCAACTGCCTTCAGCCCTGCTCTTCTGTAGTGCAACTCCAGCAATACCAGGACCAATCCAGGGAAACAAAGAAATCTATCTATCTATCTATCTATCTATCTATCTAATCAACTTAGGCCTGTAAAGAGTGCGTAAAAATGAACAAATGTTACCATACAAACAAAAACAAACGATGAGTGCTACTGTATGAGGTATATTAGGCTACTCAAACAAAATCTGATACAGTAACTGACTATTTGTTTCCAGATTTAATATGCTTGACAACATCAAACAAGGGCGTCTCAAATTTATAGGCCACATGTTTAGCATAAGTTGAATTAATAATTTGTAACTTCACATTTATCAGTGTAGATATATTAGGCTTGTATTAAGATATTTATTCATTTTATAAAATTGCATTTAAGGAACATTTTAACATTCAACGTTTCGACGTAAAAGCGCAGCTGTTAAGAAACGTCGAAAAGCACTTCGAGGAATTTGCAGACTTGTTGAGGCAAAGATCGTGTCATATGTTTTAGCAGATGAGTTTGTGCAGAAGGCATGTTTAGGAGCTCACAGATAGTAGTGCAGATACCTGCTGAGACACTGCACACTGGAATGCGGAGAAAGCACAGGACTGCACTGACACTGCCCGGTCTTTCTTCATTTTTATAAGAGTTTCTACGCAGCCAGTCATTAATATCCTGATACGAGTGATACGACACATGATTGTACAGAAAAGTGTGATAAATGTGTTTGATTACACAATATCAGATTGACAATGCTAACGTTGCAGTTTTTTGTCAAACTTACTCATGCATGTCCTGTGATACTTGAACTCTGTTATATTTTATTAGGCATCATTTTGCTATTATTAATAATGTGACATGTATTTGCAAGTAGCTACAAACATAAATGGCGATATTTACAAACCCGTAAAACAATTTTAAGTACACTTGGCTGGTGTTTGCCAGAGCAGCTGTGTGTTCGTGTGAGGCGTTGAGTTGTGATTGGTAAACTCGATTTCCTGGTACACACATGATCTGAGCACTCTTGAACATCCGCATCTACAGTTCTGCAAGACGAGACTAGGCGGTAAGACACTTTTACTCTATCACTTCAATAACTCTCTAACTTTGTTTGCAATGTTAGAAACAGCTTTTTTCGCTGCAGAGAAGTGATGCAAAGATGTAAACAATACAAAAATGCATGCTGATTTAACAGTCAAACTGTTTTTAAAATGTAAGGATTATATATGTGGTCTTAATGTTTATGGTTTTCATTTTCATTTTCTGATTAACTTTCTGAAATGGTATCACCAAACTAGGAGGTTTGGAGTAACTTGCAGATTCCTCAGATTTATTCTTAAAATGTCCATTCACAATAAGTAAATATATATATATATATATATATATAGGGCTTTTGGTTCATTAATTAACTCACTGATTAAAAGATAGTATTAGCCCCATCCTCTCACATTCAATGTACTTTTTTGGTAAAGTCGTATGCAACCACATCCTCTTTTAACGGCAAGACCAAACTAAGTTCCTGTTCTGACTGGCTCCTGTGACACCACAGACACCTTACTGACATCCTTTATCACTTTAGAAGTATAAATATGAACAAATATGTAAGTCGTAAGTTGTAAAACATACACCTACCAAAAAGTTTATTTTGGAATTATGACCAATTGGCTATACATTATCCTACTTTTTATGCTGCATGGACATGAAACATTACTCTGAAATATTTAGGTGCTGAAAAAGTTGCAATTGACCAATCACAATCAAGTATTCCAGAAAGCTGTGCAAAAATAAATAAATAAATAATAATAATTACAATATTTGCCCTCTGCATTTAAATTGTCATAAATATCTCTTTTGGCATTTGCCTATTAAACTATGGGTATTTTTTTACTTGATTTAAAGTGCTGGTGAATCACTCTTGCTCTCTGTTCTCATTCAGTCATTTGTCTTATCATTCAGTAGCACTTCTAACTGTCTCACAATGTCCTTGCTCTAAAAAAATCAATCTTTTACACATACTCACAAATCCAGTGCTTTATATGATGGTGTTGTTCATGTCTGTATAGCCAAACTGTTATGCTTTCATTAGCTCGAGAAAGTCTATTGCTATTTTATTGCAGCCTCGAGAGAATTCGGATATGACATGCTTTTTTTCTGAAAGCTCATTTTGCGTTGACATGGTTTAGGGGGCTGTAAAATGATTGGAAAATTCCCGCAGTGCTTTTTAGCCTCATATTGATGAGTGCAGTAGATGACATACGTCATGGTGTATCACCGAGTTGATGAATAACCTATAAAAGCTAGCGTGGAAATGATTTTCATAGCAATGAAAAAAACTCTGTAGGTATTTTTTAGTACTTTTCGTTCAATCTGAAGAGCTAACCCTGTTTTTTCACACAAATAAACAAGAGTTTCTGCAGTCCCCAGCGCCAGTCACTGGAGAAACAGCCAAAAATATCACAATGTCTGAGAGATCCGTAAAAGGGAAGCTGTGTGTATTAACTGGCAGACCTCGATAAACAAGATCTCTGTCTATTGATCAAGACAGCCCTTTCACTTCCTTCTGGAGGTGTTTGTTGCTCAGGCCTAGGCTTGCGCAGAACTTCCTGAGTGGAACAGAACTGCTGGATTCAGAACAAGCCTCAAGAGGAACCGTTCAGAGCTACGCCAGTGTGCTTCTGTGTTTAAATTTATTTGACTTTCAGACCCAATTCTTGAGCACATTCAGACAATTTGTGACAAGCTCCTTATTGCTGAGAGCGTGCCATTGATCTACACCAACTGTGGTTGAAATGAGAGGCCTACTCATGTTGCTTCCTGTTTGTGCAACAGTTTCCAGTCATGCAGATCATAAGAGATCTTAGTTTGTCAAAAGTGTGCATGCATGACTTGATGGTTAGTCGTTTCAGATTTTTTCTCTTTTTTTTACTCCTTGTAAGTTGAGGCAGCCCCTCAAGAAGTTTTTTGATGTGTTGACAGGGGCAGTGTTGAAAATCACAGGCTGCTCAGATATCAGCAGACTGGTGCTCTCAGCTTAGTGTAGTTTGATAGATCTGTTATGTAAGCTGTCAAATTCCTTTTCAGAGCTGGTTGATGTGAACGACTGTCAAGTCAGTCTGAACTCAACTCCCATATTGTGCTAGCGGACCGCAGTGTGAACCTTAAACAATTGGAAAGAATAACCACAACTGAAAAAATACAAAAGTTTTTTTTAGTCAAGTTTAAGAAATTTTAGAATGAATTCAAAATTTGTCATTAAATTCTTTTAATTATAAGGGCACTAGAGGGGCTCTTCCCATCCTATTCGCTTTGTCATTGTTTAAATGTGTGAATTAAACTAAAATTCCGGAGTTTTATTATAACTTTTGGGTGTAGAGTGCTGTAGTTTTCCTGATGTTTGCATTATATTTTTGCTTTTGCTTTGGTACTTCAGTCTCTGTTCCACATACATGTCAGTCTGCATGTCTGGTTTTCGCAAGATTCTGATGGTTTCACGGTTTATCACAGTTTTTCCCTGACTGTGTCTTTGAATCAGATTGCATGAAACAGTTGCAGAACCACTGCATTTTAATCACGAGCCAAACAAACATGCTACAGTATAGTATGATTAGTTTTTAATGTAAATTAGATTGTATAATACTCTCTGACAGTAGGTGGTGCTTATGGAACAGCAGCAATAGAATTTCCTTGGATACTGCTGTAAACAAAGCAGAGCTGCACTCTTAAATACTACAATAATATGCATTATATGAAGGTAAGATAAAAAGAAAATACCATCTAAACATTTCTGAAGACAGTCAGTTTCCCTCAGAGATACATTCATATAAACTCCCACCCCAATTCAGTATTTCTTCCAATATATTGCACATGGTGAAATGAGTATGCTCTGCCTGCTACAGTATTTTCTCCTCTTTGCATTCGACTTCAGCGTCTCTGGCTACTGTTAATGGCCATTTACAGTTGATTTATTTGCTCAGTTAAAGAATTAGTTGTGTGTTATTAATAGTTCTCTAACCATTAGTCAGAAGTGTATGCAGTTACCAGGCATCTCCTCTCAATTCATGACGCTGTCTACGTTGCTTATCCACTTTTACCGGTATGCCATTTTTTTTAATTCATTCCGTGTGCGTAATTCAAACATTTTTACCATTAGAACCGGCATATTGCCCAGCACTATTTTGTAATGTTCAGTTTATTATAAGCGCATGCTTCAGTTTTGTCGTCTACAGCGTTAAATGCTTGATTTATTTAACTGATCCTTCGCAGGGAGCTTGATTGACAGGTGATCTGACCAATAATAATGCCGAATGCGCCATTTTGTCCAACAAACAAATCAGACAGGAGAGTACACTCTAAAAAATGCTGGGTTAAGTATGACCCAGTGCTGGGTAAATATTGGACAGAGCACATGCTGGGTTGTTTTCAACCAACAGTTGGGTTATATGTTTAACCCAAACCTCTGGGCAGTAACCCAACCGCTGGGTCTAAACAACCCAATTGCTGGGTTTGTCCATATTTTACCCAGCGCTGGGTTGTATTTAACCCAGCACTTTTTAGAATGTAGAAAAATAGTATGTATTGCCATCTTCCCGTGGTTGAAACAAGATACCCTCTCATGTTCATTCATGTTTATTTCATGCTAAAACTACACTCTAAAAAAATGCTGGGTTAAATACAACCCAGTGCTGGGTGAAATATGGACAAACCCAGCATCTGGGTTGTTTTGACCCAGCGGTTGGGTTTAATGTTTAACCCAACCTTCTGGGTAGTAACCCAACCGCTGGGTCAAAACAACGCAATTGTTGGGTTTTGTCCATATTTCACCCAGCACTGGGTTGTATTTAACCCAGCATTTTTTAGAGTGTAGTAAAAAGGAAGAGATGATCGGTTCACCTGCCGTTTGAATGGAGGTGCTACAGTGATCTGTAACAACACATTAAAGAGCCACAAAATGGTAATTATTGTTCGAGTCTCTAAAAAAATGACATAATTTGAAAGCTGCAACTTTGTTTCATACCTGCTCTGTCTTGTCTGTTGGCGCGGTGTTACTTTCCTCCTTTCCTCTTTGTTCTGCGATGCATTTTTCACTGTATGGGAACATGATGTGTTGCATGTGAGCAGCATGGCTTGTCGGACATAGCAATAACTTGGGGGGGTCTGCATCCTTGATGTAAATGGGCCTTAAATCAAACTTTTTTTAACCTTGTTGTCATTTATCAAATTGCTGTTTGTTACAGTGATTTTACAACAGTTAAGGGTGTTTCACTTAGCGTCATTACTAAAAACATCCTTTTCGCTTAGAAAAATCACCGTAACACACTGCCTTCATGCCTCATTGCTTCATTATACTAAAATATACATGCCACCTCTGATGCAATCTGTTGTGTCTTTACCTAGTTGACACATCAGATCATGTGCTGTTTGCTCCCTATCTTTGCACCAGACTTGCAGTGAAATGCCGTAATGGGTCGGCGCACATAAACTCTGTCCTCACAAGTCTCTTGAAAAAGGGTTTGGCAATGCAGCACCACTCAGCAAGACGCTACCAATGGCAGAGCATCAAGGCCGCGTGAAATGCAGCGGCACGCCCAGTGAAACCTCCGACAGGTTCCTCTGACAGGTTGATGACCCCTGAGAGAGATGACAGAGGGATGTGCTGGAGGACTGCAAACTGATAGAAAGTCATCTTTGACTAGAGGAGAAAAAACAGTCCGCCCAGCATGTTGCCCCTGAAGGAAGGAACGAGAGAAAGAGAGAGAAGGGGAGATACAAGGGGAAACAATATGATAGTTGATATAAAACGGGGGATGGTAGGAATAATAAGTGTCTCTAGAGAGCTGGAATGTGAAGACAGAGAAATAGAAGAGGGAATAAAAGAGAACGGAGGGGCAGAGGATCCGTGTGTGTGTGTGTTTGTGTGCATGTGTGTGAGGAAGAGGATGAGATCATCGCAGTCTCCTGTCTAATGAGTGATGGGGTTGGGAGGCGTGCTGAACTGAGGCGGAGGGTTTGCTTCTCATGCCGGTGGAATCAATAGCATCTGCAGACCGGAATACTATTCCCACATTACTGCCTCAGTGCCAACACTTCAGCCACGGCTGTTCTTCCAGCACGGATTACACTCAGATCGCTTTTGCATTCGTTCACTCCCTTACTTTCTTTCTTTCTCCATCTCTCACATTCTGTCTCCCTACTATCTCTCTTCCCCCCCCTCTCTCTCACTCGCTCTCTCTCTAGCCAACCCACACCCAGTGATTCTGTATCTTGGTTTTTTGTGGCGGTAGGAGGGATGCTGCTGTGAATCTTTTTTGAATGTGTTTTAGACACATTTTTTCTATACCACAGGAGGTGTGCTTTCTGGAATTTTTTGGGAGTAATTTTTTTGGGGAAACCTTGTTGAAAAGAGCTTACTCACAATGTTGGGCTTGGATGTTTGTGAATTTGGTGGACAGTTTCTTGAACTGCTCTGGTTAACAGTTTGCTACAGAGGTGAGGATGCATTTACGTTATCTATTATAAGATAAACATTTTGAAAAGTGAAATTATATACAAAAAAAAAGACTAAACATACCAAAATTAACTTGAAGGTGTGTATTTGGAATGCTTTTTAAACTCCACAAAAAGACCTCAGATGATCTGCTAATTTAATAGACCATCCCTAAACCTTCAGCTAAAGTAGTTTAAAGCTAATCGTGCATGGTATTTGTAAGTTGAAATGTATCATAAAACCTATTTGCTATCCTAATAGATCTTTAAAATCAAGTAGAAAGTCATATATGTGATCATTTCGTGTGATGACTTCCTCTGTGGATGTAGACATTTTTATTGTTGGCATGTGATGCAGTTAAAACAAGCAAAGGTGGATTGATCAATATGTATTGATCAATCTGTTGTTGCACTCACAACATTGCTTTGTGTGTGTGATCATCATGTTGCTTGTAATTACATGTCACAGATGTTGTTGATTCAGGGCTTCACTCTGCAGAGCTTCTGCTTACTTACACCAATCCAGTGTTTCTCACTCCCAATTTACCTCTTTATCATTGTCTTCCACTCTCTTAGTGTCTCCATTTCACTTTGATATCTAGGAAGTAATGATGTGTGACAAACGGATACCTGTCTTTATGTGTAAAGTGAAAGGTGAATGTGCATATCTCTTTGTGCTTTTGCTATCTGAGATTCCTATAGAGTGTGGGTTCTCTGTAAACATTCCCATTAATCTCAATGGCAGTTGCTTGGATGACGCAGGACTCCACTGAACTATATGATTTTGCACACGGGTGTTCAGTTTTGCTGGTGTTTTGAGCAAGTCACCTGACTAACTGTTCTATGGACAGGGAAATATATAAATATGACATCAATTTAACTCTTTAAAGCGCCCTTAAAAAAACTAATTTTCCCCTATTTTATTATACTATTCTATAATTAAATATTTGGGACAATTCTTTGCAACCAAATGGTGTAGTTAAAACACTTTCCAACAGGGGGTAATTGGGCCATGCTAACCAACCAATCACAACCCGATTTCACCAAGAAAACAATTGTTTTATGAAGTTTGAATTTCGTATGAATTTGTTTGATGTAATTCTTATGAAAATGTGTAATTTGTAGTATAAAAAAAAGAAAGTAAGCATGAACCTGCACCTAAACCTAACCTTAGTGGGGCATTAGCAGGTTGTATAAAATCATACAAATGAGATTGTACAAATTCATATGATTTCCAGTTTAGCAAAATGTAAAATAGTTATGAATTGTCAAAATAATTTTGACAAAACCTAGATCGCTTGTATCTGACTCAAATCTGTTCACTTTTTGTGATCTGAATAGCAAAACAGCACATGAAATCCAAAGTTTACAAACCCGATTCATATCAAATCAGTATGAAATCTGATCAAACTCTGATATTTTGTAATGTCTTGAGCGAAATTAACATGCAAAAAAGCTCCATTATCCATTGTCAGTAGTGTAAAGATGTATTAAAGGGGTCATATGATGTTGCTAAAAAGAACATTATTGTGTGTATTTGGTGTAATGCAATGTGTTTATGTGGTTTAAAGTAAAAAAAACACATTATTTTCCACATACTGTACATTATTGTTGCTCCTCTAAGCCCCGCCTTTCTGAAACACGTCGATTTTTACAAAGCTCATCGTTCTGAGAAGCGAGGCCTGCTCTGATTGACCAGCTATCCAGTGTGTTGTGATTGGCTGAATACCTCAAGTGTGTGACGGAAATGTTACACCCCTCACCGTATTGTGATGGCGTTTCATGGCGCGACCACACAAAAACAATAAAACCCATTACAAACGAGGCATTTGTTGCATCCAGTGGGGACATAATTACTGATTATAATGACTTATACGGTCTTTTTACGCGTCGCGTTGCATCGCGC
>JAFVLL020020082.1:0-18550 GCA_021397915.2 Tor tambroides | reverse complement strand
TAAATATGTAATTTATTATAATAGGTTCATGTGATGATTGTTTTAAGTTCACTTAAATTAGAAGTTAAGTCTAATAAATGTTAAAATGTATAGATATAAATTATACTGTAATGCTGACTGGCTACAGTCAATGGTTAAATATTCAGGGGAAAAAACTATTTTATAGAGACATCAGTAGTATTGATATCAGTGATGCTGGCCTTCAATCATAAAAAAGATGCCATTAAAGAAATATTAAAAATATACTGTCTTTATGTTGTTTGTACATTTTATATTTGAAGATTGAATGCGAAATTATTGCAATATAAAAGTATATTTAAAAACTTTAATGTTAGGTGGAATTAATCGCAATTAATTTGAGAAAAATGTGTGATTAATTAGTTATTTTTTTTAATCGATTGACAGCACTAATATATATATATATAATGTGTGTGTATATATATATATATATGTATATATGTACTGTATATGTGTGTGTGTGTGTGTGTGTGCGCGTGTTAGCTAATACCAAAATTACCAATGTTACAATACGCACATTAAATCTCTCTTATCATGTGTAAATACTATCACAATTATTCATTATTTTTGAATCCATTGAATTGAAGCAGTTCATCAAAAAGCTACAGGTAAAATTAATGGGAAAGTATGTAATAAATGTTGCAAATCACCTGTTTTTGTGAATAATACAATCATAAATTATGAAATATAGGCACATAATGACCTCTCGGATCTATATAAGATGTTGCAAACGTTTTTTTTGTTGTTGTTGTTGTTTTTTTGTTTGTTTTTGTTAATTACACTACCCACAGTCACCGGCAGAGGGCAATAACGTTCTTCTGTTACAAACTCGAGCATTTCTTGTACAGTATGTGCTGAATCCTCTATTATTGGCTTTATCTCTTATATAAAACACATTTCTGTTTCACCAACGTGTCTACTGTTCGCCATGCATGACATAACATGCTCTTTCTGTCAAAGTCATGATAATTAAGGATGCATAATTATTCATGAGATTCATAAAACCATTGTTGATTCAATATACTGGGCCCTGTGGATAAAGAAAATGAGTTTCTTGTATTGCAGTGTTAATATAAAAATACTTTTTGTCGTTAGTATGTGTATCAAGTCTATAAGTGCATACATATTTTGTATTATCATTTATAATTTATTGAATCGTTACTTATAACGTTATTGCATTTTTCCCCTGCCATTTTAATATTTATTCTTCATGCACTGGCTGCACTTACTGTAGACTCACATCAGCAGATTCATAAAATTTACAAAATGTTAATTAAAAGCAGACATTGACAGTTCTATATTTATAATAATAATAATAATAATAATTTGCTTCCTCATTGTACAGAAATGAGTGACAAATTCAAAAACCTGCTCTTCCCAGGATCTCTATAGGAAACGGAAAATACAATATTTTCCCAGCTGGGCCATGACTGGCCTACTGGAGCAGCTAGTATTTAGGCGCAGGGTTTATTTTATCGACGCTGCTGTGCACAGTCGCGTTTCCGTGTCTGTTCGTCTCAACCGGAGGTTTTTCGCGGTCCAGCACTCAGACAAAGCCAGAGAATCAAACACCCCCTCAGAGACGCGCTTCTAGCTGAAAAGCAATGAGAAATACCTTCAAGGACAGCCTAGAGGAAGGGAAGACGACTCGGAGGGGAAGGATTTATCATCAAACATGTTTCCAAACGAGCCACTGTGAGCCAGGCAACTCAAACAGTGCGTCTGACTAGGCCAGGCGTTGACATGATCGGCGGGAGCTGTAGTAAGATTTCAAACCGACACGGTTCTTTCTGCACTCTTGAGCATTCATTTCTGTCAAAAACACTTTGTCTAAGCTGTAAGCAGCCTTTAGGCCTGGTCACACCAAGAGAATCTTTGGTGCGATAAACATTTTAATTTTAGGGCCCTGTGAAATCTGTTTTTTTGTTTTCTCCCAAATTCTGTCTTATTTTTTTCTAAATTCGTTTTTTTTCTGTTTTAATTTTTCTGGATTCCGTTTTTCCATTTTAATGTAATACTGTGTATTGTGTTGTGTTGTGCATTTAATTTTTTTCTGCTAAATATATTCTGGTAAATCATTTTCTGGTAAATATTCCTTTAAAAACAATGTTATAATAATAATTTTAATAGTAGTAGTAGTTCTATCATTACATTAAGTAATATATTTCTGTCACGGTTTCTTCAAGTTAAACTGAACTTTTATTTTGACGGGTTGTTGTGAAGACTTTTAAGTTTCAGGTGCGCTTCAGCGTGTGTATTATATGAAACCGCGCGTCTGCGCTCTTCATTCACACAGAGATGTGCAGAACATACAGGATTCATATTTAAATGGTATTTTTTGTGGCTTAATATTCACGCGTTTTGATTTAGGTGTACTGACCTACTTTTGACATCCAAAATTTGTCAAATTCCGTGACATTCCATGTTATACAGTAAATTCCGCTTTTATGATTGGATTCCACGATTTTCAGAAATCATAGCACCCTATAATTTGTAGAGATCGGAGAAACTAACCCTATCGAAGTTTTGAATCAATTGAACCAATTGCTTCGCAAAATGATTCACTGTTTCGAAGCACTCGAAACAACACACACTAGTGACGCCTGCTGGTCAAAGTGTGTAAATACAACAAAAACTCAGGCTAAAACATGCATAAAAACAGCTTTAAAAACCCATTGCAAATGTTTTATTGAAAGTATAATATATTAAGTGCAATAAAAATAATAAAATACCATTAAATATGAAGTGTCTGTATAAAATGTAGTTCTTGAAATATTTTTATATTAATTTGCAAGGCTCATTTTTTTTTTTTTTTTTATGCAGAGCTTATAAATAGAGGACAGTAAGAGACTATTAACTACTTCTCATCCTTTTAAGTACACAAATGTCTTGTTAAAAATGTCTACAAATTGATGAAACTGATCCGAGATCAGGTAAAAACCATACGCTGTCGCTGCGGGACGATCTCAATAAACTCGCTTGATTCACGGGTTCATAGAGATCGACCCCAACGGCAAACCATTGAAATTTCGAAATGTTTGATGTAACAAAGCTGAAATCACGTGACTTTGCCATTTTAATACGCGCTTCGAACCACTGTTTCAAAACAATTGATTCACAAAAGTTTCAAAGCTTCACAAAGCAGTGCTTCAAAAGTGCCCATTACTAATACGGTGAATGTTAATATTCGCATTCGCAAACATTCGCATGAAGTCAATCCAACGAATTTTGTTTTTTTTACGAACAAACGTTCTAATGTTGTTTTCATCGTACTGTGAAGAAAATTGATTTGAAAACACAAATCGAATGCAAAAACCAGACCGAGTGTAACGTTTATAAAATGACATTCACACCACATGATTGGTTGATTATGTACAATGCCTGCACGCAATTGGTCAAACTACATTTGAGTCATTACCTGCAGCAACGATAGGAAACAAAACCAAAAACTGGACATTTTAGCCAGTTTAGAAATGCAGGTGTGGACATGTCCAGGAAAAGAGGACAGATGTTAGTTAGAGTGACTATACTAAGTAAAATGTTTCAGGAAGAAAAAAAAGTGTTTTTTTTTTTTTTTTTCATTGGAAAAAAAAAAATACATGACATTTCTTGCTAAAGTTTTAAAAATGTCTTTAAAGACCAGTTAACTTTGAACTACTATTCTACTCATGTTCCTGGAAAAAAGTTGCCATCTATAATGTTTTCTGCATTGAAAAAGTCTGAATCAGGAGAGAAATATGCACAGATCAAGCCCCATTTACAAGCCAAAACAGCACAAAAAAAAGTTTAGAATTTTAAAATTAAAATGCTTTAATGGTGGCTTTGTTTCTTACAAACACGCAGCTTTTCACTTCACAAGATAACATGACAATTTGCTGAAGGTTTACTCACCCTCAAGCCATCCAAGATGGAGATGAGTTTGTTTCTTCATCAGATTTGGAGAAGTGTAGAATCACATCACTTGCTCACCAATGGATGTGAATGGGTGCCATCAGAATGAGAGTCCAAACAGCTGATAAAAACATCACAATAAACATCCACACAACTCCAGTCCATCAATTAACATCTTGAGAAGCCAAAAGCTGTGTATTTGTGTGAAACAAATCCATCATTAAGACATTTTAACTTCAACTGAGTCCTTAATATTGCTTTCCCCAGTGATAAAATCGTCTAGTCTGAATCAGGCGCGAAATCTGCACAGATCAAGCACTGTTTACAAGTGAAAAGAGTCCAAAACTCTTTGTGTATTTCATTGTAAACTGGTATATTTTGATGTGAGAGGACAACAGCGGATGGACTTTTTCATTAAAGGAAGCGTTATTATGGATTATGGTATTTTAACCGGAAACAACATTTTGAAGTTTAAAACGTCTTAATGATGGATTTGCTTCTTATAAACATGCAACTTTTGTCTTCTCAAGACATTAACTGATGGACTGGAGTGGTGTGTATTACTTGTGGATTATTGTGATGTTTTTATCAGCTCTCATTCTGACGGCACCCATTCACTGCAGAGGATCCATTGGTGAGCAAGTGATGCAATGCTACATTTCTCCAAATCTGATGAAGAAACAAACTCATCTACATCTTGAATGACCTGAGGGTGAGTACATTTTCAGCACATTTTCAGTTTTTGGTTGAACTATTCTTTTAATTTCCTTAACTATTAAGTGATAGTTGCTGGAAAGACTCAATTTTAAGAGAGAATTGATGCACCAAGCATTTGTAAAGTATGTGTCTGGTGTAAAGGGAAATGTGTAATTTCTGTGCAACTAACATGAAAGGATTTGTAAAATGATAATGATTGGCTGTCAAAAAACACTCACCTAATTGGTTGAGCCAGTGTTGCTGTTGTCGGGCAGTTCGGGAATCTCAAACAAACTACAATGTTTTGAGAGTGGCATAGTGTTTACACTTCTCAGGGGAATACAGATAGCGTACTAATACTAAAAGTATTTTAACATCTGAAAAAAGTTAAATGTTCAGTATCTGTACAAATATGCTACATCTCTTCTGAATCTGTGCAAATGTTTCCATTAGGAAAATACAAACATCAGCAAAACATAAGGAATTTTGCATACGGCTGGTTTTCGGTCGTGCTGCACTCAGTTTATACCCCAGTTCCCATTTTAAGGGAGCCTCTGCTTTATGAATAATAGATGCTTTTTTGTGTAGCATACTTCCAGTATGTAGGTCATTTAGGACTTTGTATCTGAAAGTGCCTGCTAAAACATTACAGGCCCATTGCCTTGAGCTCAAATGTCACTTCCGTCTCAGCATTTGTGTTGTAGTTTCGGAAAAATCCTATCTGCTTTATCGAGGAAACAATTTTTATCAGGGAGATATTGAGAAAGGAGACAGCTAATGCTTGCTGCAGATGCTATTATCAAGAGATCCATTAACTGTATCGCTGTGTGAAGAATGGCGACAAATTGTGCATGTGTTCATTGTGCATGCATTGTGAATCAGGGTCTGCATCGGGGGAAAAACGCTGCTAAGTGCTTTCAGCCAACGCTAGAGCAAAGCTGATTGAAGTATTGTGGAACATTTTGAAAGAAAAGAACACATATTTCCTTCTTTCATTATTTTTGTATCTGGTTTGAACATTCTGATGGTTTTGTGAATGGCTTTCTCTTGAAAATTGCTTGGTGTTTGGTTAAGAATCAAAAGCACATGCTAAGAGAACTGATTCACAGAGGTCAAATTCAGTGTTTTAGTCTTTTAGGGAAAATGTCTTTTTAAATTTAGTCAATGTATTTGTCATTTCATGCTTATTAGGTTCATTTGTGGCATCTCTGGCTGAAATATGAAGCTCTCGTATCCTCTCGTCTGTGCAGATAAAAGTGGTAATATCGCATTTATGCTGCAGCTATATCTGAATAATCTTAAAGGAATAGTTCACCCAAAAATGAAAATGTGCTGAAACTGACTCACCCTCAGGCCATCCAAGACGTAAATGAATTTGTCTCTTCATCAGATTTGGAGAAATGTAGCATTACATCACTTCCTCACCAATGGATCCTCCGCAGTGAATGGGTGCCGTCAGAATGAGAGTCCAAACAGCTGATAAAAACATCACAATAATCCACAAGTAATCCACACCACTCCAGTCCATCAGTTAACGTCTTGAAAAGCTTGAAAATATGTGTGTTTGTAAGAAACAAAGTCATCATATAGGTTTTAGCTTGAAATTATCACTTCTGGCCAAAATATGAGTCCATAATCAATAATAACGCTTCCTCCAGGGAAAAGTAAATCTCCTGTTGTCCTCTCACATCAAAATCCACAAACATATTTATTTTGAACTAGCCTATTTTGTACTGTTTTGGCTTGTAAACAGTGTTTGATCTGTGCATATTTCTCTCCTGATTCTGACAAGATGACTTTTTCAATGGACTAAGCTATATTATGGATTGGATTTGTATTTTAGCCTGAAGCAATGGTTTGATGTTAGAAATGTCTCAATGATGGATTTGTTTCTTACACAGCTTTTCAAGACATTAACTGATGGACTGGAGTGGTGTGGATTACTTGTGGATTATTGTGATGTTTTTATCAGCTGTTTGGACTCTCATTCTGACGGCACCCATTCACTGCAGAGGATCCGTTGGTGAGCAAGTGATGCAATGCTACATTTCTCCAAATCTGATGAAGAGACAAACTCATCTTCATCTTGGATGGCCTGAGGGTGAGCAAATTTTCAGCAAATTTTCATTTTTGGTTATTTTATTCCTTTAAATAAGATGCATGTGAGTGCTAATTAACCAACTAGCAAAGCAGCTCAGTACAAAACTATTTTAGCTCAAGTACATCAATCCCCAGCATACTATGATTTAATCATCTATGTTAGTCCTTTTAATATTTTTCTTTCTTCTAAAAAACTAGTGATTTTTTAAAAGTTTAATTATCACTCTTATGCATCTTTTTCCCCTCGTCTTTCCCTCATTATTTTCAAAAAACTAGATTTACACTGATGAAACACTGACTGGTACAAAAACAAGAATCAATCGTTTCTCTTGCTGTCACTCACGCGTCTTGTTTTGAGTAGTCTGGCAAAGGTGATGTTTTTTCCTGAGAAACGGTGAGAAGCCAGCAGCCACCTGCGGTTAACCTTCATCTGTGCTGGAATTAACTTCCTGTCAGACCACTGACGTTACAATCTCCTCTGCTGTGACTTCTGTGCCATTAAACATACATGTATACATATACTTCACCCTTTTGTGCTATAATCATTTCTGAGAGTTGTTTCTGTTTTAAGAACTGTTTCTATAAATGTCTATCTATCTATCTATCTATCTATCTATCTATCTATCTATCTATCTCTCTGTCTGTCTGTCTGTCTGTCTCTCTTCTCTGTCTGTCTGTCTGTCTGTCTATCTATCTAGTATAGTATCTATCTGAAACATGCTAGCAATGGAATGATACTTACCAGCAACTTCGTAGCAACACTCCACACCAACCTAGCAACTACCCGAGTACCCTAGCAACTGCATAGCAACACCCTAGCAACCGCCCTAGGTATCATAACAACCGTGCAGCAACACCTTAGCAACCACCCCAGGTACTCTAGCAACCACCCTAGCAACTGCCCCAATGGGATGATACTTACCAGCAACTTCATAGCAACAATCCACACCAACCTAGCAACCACCCAGAATACACTAGCAATCACATAGCAACAACCTAGCAACCACCCCAAGTACCCTTGCAACTGCAAAGCAACACCTTAGCAACCACCCCACGTACCATAGCAACCACCTTTGGTACCCTAGCAACTGCATAGCAACCACCCTAAGTATCCTAGCAACCGTATAGCAACACCCTAACAACCACCCAGAGTACCCTAGCATCCACCCCGTTACCCTAGCCACCACCCTGGTACTCTAGCAACACCCTAGCAACCACCCCAAGTAAACATGCTAGCAATGGAATGATACTTACCAGCAACTTCGCAGCAACACTCCACACCAACCTAACAACCACCCGACTACCCTAGCAACTGCATAGCAACACCCTAGCAACCACCCCAGGTATCATAGCAACCGCATAGCAACACCTTAGCAACCACCCCAGGTACCCTAACAACCACCCTAGCAACTGTCCCAATGGAATGATACTTCCCAGCAACTTCATAACAACACTCCACACCAACCTAGCAACCACCCAGACTACCCTAGCAATCACATAGCAACAACCTAGCAACCACCCCAAGTACCCTTGCACCTGCAAAGCAACATCTTAGCAACCACCCCACATACCATAGCAACCACCTTTGGTACCCTAGCAACTGCATACCAACCACACTACGCATCCTAGCAACCATATAACAACACCCTAACAACCACCCTAAGTACCCTAGCATCCACCCCGGTTACCCTAGCAACCTCATAGAAACACCCTAGCAACCACCCCAAGTACCCTAGCAACCATCCAGAATACCTTAGCAATATTTCTAAGCCATATGAACTCATTTAAGCTTCCATTCTTATCTGTCTGTCTGTCTGTCTATCTATCTACCTGACAGACTGTATTGCCTTCAAAACATTCTTTATGCTTTAATCTTTAACTACTTTAAACCATTTCAGACTGAAAACTGTCAAACTTTTAAAACTTTTAAAAACTTTTTGGTCAGGCTTTCTCAAGCCAATTTATCTAGTTTATCTAGTTCATTTATTATTTGTTTGTGACAGATCAGTGACAGTTAATCACATTTAATCTCAAAAATGTAATTACTGTAATGCAACTCAGTGTTTTACCTTTGAGTGTGTTTATGTAATTAAATTCCCATTATTTTAATATAGTAGTGAAAAGCATCATATTTGGACACAGTAATAATTATTGTTTGTTAATTAAAATCAGCATAAATTAGCATAGTCCCTTATGGAATGTCACATAATGTCTTGTTTTATTGAAAACTGACCGTAGTATATCTGTAAATTAATAAATAAATTGCAATTATAACCTAATTTCTTATAATTGTGACATTTTATATCACATTTTATATCATTAATATCATATTTTATATCACAATGTGATTATTTCCCTCAACTGTGACTATCAAAAATTATATATTATGTATTTTCTCTAATGCATTTTTATTATCACTGAGATACTACTTTAGTTTTTCATCCATTTATTTACTTGCATATTTTTATTTTTTTTTACTTTAAATTGCAGTTTTCATCCTAATTTTAGGTGTGTGTCATTTTGGTAGGTTTTTTTTTTTTTTTTTTTTTTTTAAATGTCAGTTTTAGTTAAACTAAAGGAAAATGATAAATGGTTCTTTGGCAACTAGATGAAATAATTTAGTTTTTCATTATATTTTATTAGATTTCAGTTATTTGTTTATCCAAGTGTTTGTTTATTTTTTTAGTTAACTATAATAACCCTGTGCTATATGCAAAATTTATTGCAGTTTACATGCAATTCATACATGCGGTGACCTGAATACACCTGTTCTATGATAAACAGTGTATATTTACACTTCTTTTATGATTAACATCAATTAATTTCATTTTTAAGGTATAATATATATATATATATATATATATATATATATATATATATATATATATATATATGCTATTATAGTATTCATTTAGATTTGAATTAGCTTCTATTTTTATATTGTCATTTTCATTTTAGTTTGTGCTTTAGTTTATCTTTTTTCTTATTTATTAATTTATTCGTTTTACATGTATTTGTTTGTTTATGTAGCCTTCTATACATCCTACATATGATTTGCTTTCATAATGTTCCTATGAAGTTATAGTGACAGAGGGTTCTGGTGTGTTTGCGCTCCATCATTTACTCGAGGGGAAGTGTCCTCAGTGTTTTGGAGGGAAGGTCAATGGTGTGGCGACGGGTCAAGGAATGGACACAAAAGGATCATTGGTTTTCAAAGCGGCGGTAAAACTGGTTTGGTTGGTTTCTAGGTCGAGAGAAGGGGCGACTTTTTGGCTCCTGAGCTTGTAGTTGGTGACCCACAGTGGCCTTGCGTTATTGATGTAAAAAGTCCCGCAGCAGCTGCCCCATGTAATCCCTCCTGGCAGACATTCTGGCCTGGTTTAGCTCGGCCTTGACCGCTTGAATCGCTCCTTGTTTCTCTCCAGCTCCCTCGGGTCTCTGGAGAACCTGATCGTTTTCGAATGCGATGGCTGCTTTCTTGAGGAGAGTGAAATATAGGAGTTGACAGTATCGGTAAATCAATCCATGCTGGAGCACGTATCTCTAGAGACGTCCGAGTCAGTAATGTGAAAACGGTTCCTGCGCTGCACCTGTTGCCGTCAGTCGCTGGAAAGCCTGGCCCGGATCTGCCTCTTCCTGAGGGACAGGATCAGTATGATTATAGCATGAGCCGCTGGCAGGCCTTACAAAAAATACAACATAAATTTCTCTCTCTCTCTCCCTTAAAGATGTGGTATGTGGGTCAGTGATGTAAAATTCGATTTTTATATCCAATTGCTTAGTTTATTCAAAAATGAAAAATAATTCATAAGCAGTTGAATGCATTTTTAATTTCCATTTTAAAATTTGATTTGATACACCCCCCCACCCCAGTTTCCATTGTAATTGTAAAGTAATTTTCTTATTTAGTAATTTTATATATATATAAGCTTTTCAGTTTTACATTTAGTAACTTTAGTAGTTCGACTTAGAAATGTTGCCTTGCAACTAAAATAACTTGACCTTATTTAACTAGTAGTTTCAGTTATTTAATATATATATATATATATATATATATATATATATATATATATATATATATATAAAGCTTTCATTTTTAAAATATATAGCTTTAATTTATTTGTGATTTCAGACTTAGTTTTAGTAAGTTTAGTCATTCTTCAGTCATTCAAAATCATAAATGTCACCTTGTCTTTTTCAAGTTTCGATTTTTCATACTTATTCTTTTTACAAATATTTCTGTTTAGCTTTAATATGTTTGTATTTCAGTCTTAGACTTAGTAATTTTGGTAGTTCAACTTTAAACATTAGAAATTTTGCCTTGACAGCTATGTTTTAGCTTTTCAAAACAAATACGTTTAAAAAAGAATTTCATACACACATAGCAAGGTCAATGAGTGTGCAGCTCCACAGAAACTATAATTTTACCATTACATGTTTAAAAACTTTTTTTTGAAAATAATTATTAAGTACTCTGATGGTTTGATTTCACTTTAACTGAGTCTGATGAGGTTACTGATGTTTATGAGGAGTTGAGGCTGCTTTTTGTGATTCAGGAGAGCTCCTACATCTGACGAGCCTCATGGGAGCGGTGACGGGAAAGGACAGCTTTGATGCTGTCAGTCACCACCAAAAACATCTCCCACGGGACAAGTTGTATGGAATTACAACAACTCGCAGCTCCGCGTCGCTAATTCCTGGGGTGTTAAACATCACTTTCACAGCCCTCGCTGTGGCTGAACGCTGAGACAATGACAATGAATTTAGTGAAGATATCTTAACCACCGGTGGACGAAGTACACACATGAAGTATTTGAGTAAAAGTACAGATGCCCTAATAAAATATTACATACAAGTATATTTACTCATTTTAGATTTTACACAAGTAAATGTACAAAATTAATTTATGTTAATGTATTTTGTAATTATGTTGCTTTACTGCATGTTTTGCAAAAGTTTCAAAGTGAAATGTCCAGAGAGTGGCACTAAAACACACGTTCAATACGTGACCGTGGCATGGTTTTAATACGTTGGTACAGGCACGTATTGCTGGGTTTTTATTACGCTGCTTGAGGTGTGAATTGCCGCTGTTCAGAATGGTTGTGGCTAGAAGGCATACAGCTAAAATCGGAAGCTAACAAATTTAATTTTCTGCCTCTTAGATTGTGTTTTATTAACGTATACAATAATGAAAAACAGTAATTCTTGTTGGAAATATCCCCTACACTGAACCCAGCCCTAAACCTACCCGATAATGTTAACAAATACAAAAGTGATATAAAAATGCATTTGTTGATTCAGCCGAGATACTTTAACTTCCTTACGCGGATTTGAGCTGTTTTGTCGAATCGTAGTTTTATGGGGTTTGTACCGGAGCTCTTCATCGCTCAAGTGCAATGCTGTATCGGGTGAGCTACCTAGCAAACCTACTGAGTTAGAAAACTTATGCATATGAGGCTGTATATGTGACAACAATATTTAAAAGTATCAGTTTTCAAATAGCGCAGGATGTTAAAATTGTTTTGAAGTCATAACATAATATTCTGCAAGTAATTGTGTGAAAATTAGGTTTTATTAATCAAAACTACAGTGGTCGAGAGAGCTCAACGCGCTGCAAATAGAAAAACAACTTCATCAATTTGACAACGCACGTGCTGCAAATGCTCACAACACAACCAAATAAAGAAACGTGCTGCAAATACACACAACACAACCAAATAAAGAAACGCGCTGCAAATACACACAACACAACCAAATAAAGAAACGCGCTGCAAATACACACAACACAACCAAATAAAGAAACGTGCTGCAAATACACACAACACAACCAAATAAAGAAACGCGCTGCAAATACACACAACACAACCAAATAAAGAAACGTGCTGCAAATACACACAACACAACCAAATAAAGAAACGCGCTGCAAATACACACAACACAACCAAATAAAGAAACACGCTGCAAATAAAATTCGTTATTTGGTTGTGTTGTGAGCATTTGCAGCGCGTTTCTTTATTTGTTTGCATTGTGAGCATTTGTAGCACCTGCTGTCAAACTGATGAAGTTTTCTTGATTTGCTGGTGCTTTTTCTATTTTCTTGTGTTTTCTGAAGTTGCAGTGTGTTGAGCTCTCTTGGCCACCGTACAAAACTCTGTACCTCTAAATCATACTTTGTGTGAAAAGGAATAAAATTTGTCGGCGTTTTACTGCCTCTAGTGTTAATTTCAACTGGAAACTGCAGAGAATCGTAAATATAGTTTTTTTTTTTTTTCAGTTCTGCAGAAATGTATATAGAAGCATGTATTTCCAATGAGCCATGTTGGGATTACTTGTGGATTATTGTGATGTTTTTCAGCTGTTCAGTTGTTTTGACTCCCATTCTGACGGCACCCATTCAGTGCAGAGGATCATTGGTGAGCAAGTGATGCATTTCTCCAAATCTAACGAAGAAACAAACTCATCTGCTTTTTGGATGAGTAAATTGTCATCATTAAACTTTAATATAAATATGTATTTGAGTTACTGATATGCAGTATTAATTTAGGATAATTTTGTTACTATTATATTTATATCAATATGTTGAATCTGATTATAGTTTTATGATTTACATTTTAATTTTAATGTTTTAATTTCATTATTTTTATTAGCTTTTATTAATTAGTTTTATTTTAGTACATCAAGTTAAAATAAATTAGGCACCTATCTGATATGTGTTTTATGTTTTATTTCAGTTAACATTTATTTTTTCAAATTATGAAAATGTTTTTTTTTTTTTTTATGGTATTAGTTTCAGATTTTAGTTACCCTAATGATATCTTTTATGATATGTTCTTATGATATGAGTAAAAAGTATCATATTATGCTTTAGAATGTAATGGAATGTAATCCTAAACTAAAAATACTCTGATAAAGTTACTCAGATATACATTAAAAATGTACTAAAGTAGAGTAACAAAGTAAAGATGTTGCATAAAAGATACTTCAAAGATATGTGCAGGCTGAAATAATATTCATATAATTTTATTTTTTTTATGAGTCTTGGTGAACAACAGTAGTTACTTTAAATCATTTTACACTTAGTTTGCACTTTTTACATTTTAGTAAAAAGTAATTTTATGCCCCCTAACTTCATTGTTTTGACTTATTTGGTGCATATTCTGCTCTCTTTTTTTCACATCACACTGTTTCTTCATAGCTTTCATGTGTAACAAATATTTAATCCCGATAGCAGCACTACTGAGTGACAAATTTCTAGTACACAGTCATACAGCGCTCAGCCCTATGAATATGAATACATACTCACTGCTGATGAGCAGGAGGCCAAATATTAATCAAGTCTAACCAGGTGTAAAATTTACTGTTCATATGTCCACTCATGCGCACACTCTAACTCATGACATATGACACTTGATAGTCAAATTTTATCAAGCGTAAATTTTAGCCTTGAGGGTCCCCGATTTTTCTTCCTCGGAGCACGCTGAAGGTTTATGGCCGAGCCGTGCGGCCCGCTGGCGAACTGCATCGATCTCCCTAATTATGACCATTATGAGACTGTTATTTCCTCTGTCCTAAGCAGAGAAAGAGGGGGACAGATGAGCGAGCCTGGCCATGGAGATAATGCAGCGCGGCATCACCAGGATCAGTCAGGAAGAGCCCGTGCTGAGAAACAGGCCGTGCTGAATGCTGGTTTGATGACTGTCACCTGCCCACACCAGCACAATAAATCTCAATAAAAAAATATATCAAGTCTCCAGAAATTGCAATGCAGTGCACTATCATGATTGATATTTGGTCCTGGATGTTTTCAGCCAGATCTCGGCAGGAGGGGGATTTGGATCGGAGGATTTTCACACACAAACCTGCAAGGTTTATTCGATAGTGCTATTTTTTTTAATATTAGGGTTATCAATTGATTAATTAATCTCATTAATATAATTAATCTCATTTAAATGAGATTAATTACATGTGTTGTTACATGGTAATGCATCATTAATTACATAGTAATTAATCAAATGAAGCACATACTGCTTTGAAAAATGAAGAGAATTTAGAGATATTGTGTTATAATGACCGTCGATATCTATCTATCTATCAAGTATACCTGAATGTTTTTTTTTTAAATTATTATTATTATTATTATTATTATTATTATTATTATTATTATTATTTCCATGTCACAACATTTCATTTTATCCAAGTTTTAATCCAGTTTTTCCTTATTAAAGGGATGTTCAGGGTTAAATTCATGTTATGATCAGTCTACAGCTACAGTTGTGGCGTTATGTTGAAAAAAAGTGCTTTAATTTAAGGTGCTCTTCTTACAGTGTAATTACATAAATGAGTACTGAGTAATGGTAATTAACAACTTGTAATTATATATGCATGATTGCACCACAACATAAAAACTGCATTTTTTCCTTTGAGTTTTTAACAATGATCCCGTTTGCAAAGATCTGTGAAAATATTTGAAAATGCTGTATTATTCATGCCAGGCCAGTAGATGGCAATGTCACTTTGTAAAAAAAAAAAAAAAAAAAAACACTACGCACCTGCGCACATACACATACGCTTGACGGCACCGTTCTGACAAATTCACAAATTCCGTTTGACAAATTCAAATTTTCAAAAACTTGCACTTTGAAACCCATTTTCAAAGATTTGCATTTTCAGGTTGTTTTGTAAATGAATGGCCAAAACACATGCATTTTACCATTTTAGTTGAAAACTGCATCGTGTAAACATGCCTTTAAAGGCATAGTTCACCCAAAATAATGAGAATTCTGTCACTAATTACTCACCCTCATGTTGTTCCGAACCCGTAAGACCTTCGTTCATCTTCAGAACACAAATTAAGATATTTTTGATGAAATCTGAGAACTCTCTGACCCTCCATAGACACCAATGCAACTGCAATGTTCCCAGGTCCAGAAACGTAGCTAGGACATCGGTAAAATAGTCCATGTGACATCAGTGGTTCAACCATAATTTTACGAAGCTACGAGAATACTTTTTGTGCACAAAGAAAACAATAATAACAAAATTGATTCAACAATTCTTGTCCCCGAGTTACTGTCTTCCACCATTTTGGAGAGTACCCCAGAACGTAATCAACATAATCAGCGTTGTTTACGTTCAGCATGCGTGCGATTACGTTCTGGGCTACTCTTCAAAATTGTGGAAGACGGTAACTAGGGGAGAAGAATTGTTGAATAAATTATTGTTTCCTTTGCACACAAAAAGTAGTCTCATAGCTTCGTAAATAATGTAAATTAAAATAATTAATGACAAAATTTTCATTTTTGGGTGAATTAAGCCTTTAAGGTTTGGTGTAGGGTTAATTGCTTGTAATTATGCATAATTTAGTGTTATTACTTGTATATATTAGTACATGTAACATGTAACAAGCAGTGACGGGAATAACGGAGTTATAAATAAATGGCATACTTACGGCGTTATTTTTTTCAGTAACGAGTAATCAAACAAATTACTGTTTCCCCCTTTACAATGCCGTTACCGTTACTGACAATAAAACGTGGCATTACTATAATTTATTATATTATTATAATTTTATTTTTCAGTTCATATGAGTGGATGCGCAGTGTAGCTACCTGTATCTGACGTACTGTAAACTCTAGTGTGAAGGCGCACGACTCGATACAGAGCGAGAGAGTCTTACATAACATGCAGCATTGACACGCTACATGTAAACGATATTCTTTGTTGTATTTTCCTGTCAAAATAACATAGTTCCTTTGGAATTCTTCAGCTTTTAAGGACTGCCGGTTTCTCTGGTAGTGGGTGGAACTAATACGCAAACGGCAATCTCATTGGCCGGCGCTCACCTATTATCGTCCCTGTATTGATTTCAGCAAATCAATTAGAGCGAACGCAGATTAATATTCATGAACCCAGCAGCTCATTAATCCTTAGTGCGTTTTACATTGTTATTAGTAGTAGAATTCATAGGAGTCTACTAATCTTCACCTACAGAAGTGAGTATAAGGTTCTTTTATAAATCTTTGCAAATCCCCTTTCCTAATAACGCGCTAGTTAGCAAGTTCTGTGGCTCGTCACCCCACGGAAGAGAGGGGCGGGTCAGCAGAACTCATTAGCATTTAAAGGAACATGGACTAAAACGGCTTGCTGAAAACAGAGCTGATTTTAACAAGGTAAAAAGAGTGTTGTTTTACACTACCATTGAGAAATTTTAAACAAAGTATATTATAGACTTTTCATTAAGACCCTAAAGAATCATATCAACTTGTGGAAAATGGGCATCCGATGACCCCTTTAATAAAAGTAAAAATTGAGGTTATGTTTAGGCACTTGTCGTCAAGTTTTGGAGGCAGAAATGTCAAACTTATAATTGTTCAAATGTATATATTAGATCATTAAAGTTGGACAAATCATCATTTTTACAGCGATTTTAGGGTTTACAACATTATGTTGGCATGGCGACAAAGATACCAACAATAAATTTACTCTGAAAAGGTTAGTAAGCAACTTTTTCACAATCTAAAATAATGTTAACACACATATTGTTTACATACTATATGAGTCAGAGGGCATGTTTTTCGTTGTTGTTGTTGTTGCTATTTTTATTATAATTAATTGTATTAAGTAAAATTAACAGTTTTAGTAACAAAATAGTACTTAAAATAAGCAAAAAGACACTGTAAACTAAAGCGCTACCATTTTAAAAAAATTGAATTTAAAATTGTATTTAATTGAAATTAAAATTATCTAAAAAATGTAATAAAATTTAATTAGAATAAATGTGTAGCTTATAATTTTATAAAAGCAACTACATTAATTCTCAGTTAAATATTGTATTTTCTTAACTCGAAGTTGTTTAAATTTTTATTGTGATTTTAGGGTTTATAATGTTGTGCTGCTATGCCAACAAAGTTACTGAATATGATTATACTAAAGTTAATAATCAATTTTTTCACACTAAAATTATGTTAACGTACATATTGTTTACATCTCACTGTACTTTTGAAGTATTTTAATGTTTACAAAATAGTCATGTTTACTTCCACTGAATTTATTTATTTATTTATTTTAATGAGGAACAAGTGCAAATAATTTTTGTGGTGATCAACATTATGCCTCAAATGCTGTCGACTGAGCATAACTTATGGGGGTTTTTAAAGGTTATTTATTTTTAATTAAAAATATTAAGTCAAACTGACAGTATTATTTATATAATAAGCAATAAAAATAGCATTTAAAATCAGCAATAGCTTAAAATGAAATACATATTTTATTTTTTGCAGGAAAAAAAAAGGTTAAATTAGAGCTGCTCTGCCAACAGGGCTACCTTAGTGAAGTGTCACTCAAGTCAATTTCATCCAATTATTCGCTGATTAAGTCATAATGAACATTTGTAATATCATCTCCAAATTCGATTGCTACTTATCACCTGAGTGCTTGTCAACCCTGGGAGCCTGTGAAAACACATGTACGCTAATGTTTCCTTCTAATCATCCATAATATATTTGTGAAATCGTGCTGAATAACGATGAGTAGGTAAAGCCAGCCTGCAGTCGGGGTGTCATTGTCTACTTCAGATGGCAAAATGATCCACCCAAGAGTCTTATTTGAATGCGTGGGGCAAGTGAGACCCGAATCAGAGAGGAAATTTGCTTAAATTTCCCGTCTAGGCCCAAATCTTTCAATCAATCGGCGACTCGCTTTACCAACTTCAGAGCGTTCCAGCACAAAGTAACTAATCTCCTTGTAGGCTCTCTTGGCCCCCCAAACTTCAATGGGATCGTGCTGATGGTGGCTAATTTAATCTATGGGAAGCGGAAATTGCTGTCTGTCTCTGCCTCCTGTCAGC
>JAFVLL020020081.1:0-23951 GCA_021397915.2 Tor tambroides | reverse complement strand
CCCAAAGGGCTGCCATTTTGCGAGCCCTGGATGGATGGATGGATGGATGGATGGAAAATGTGATCTAGTCCACTGTGAAGAGATCAGCATGTGCCCCAAATCTAAAGCAATCCTTCTAGGCTATTCCTGAGAAGGGGCACCACAGGTCCTAAGCTTGCGGGTATTAAATTTGTGGTCATCGGCGGTGCAGTGGAGTGTGCAGTCATAAAGTCATCAACACAGCCTATTGCAGCTTACATTAGATACCTTTAAATCCCATTACAGGCCTGAATTTGCATGAAGACATGCAAGAGTGACGCCGCACTGAATATTTCAACGTTGTGTGAGTAGTATAAACCCAATGACCCCTGAAGTGGGAAGCTTCCCAAGAATCATCTGCCAGACTGGAGTTCTGCCTCACGAATGTGAAATAGCATTTCTTCTTACTGTCAGTTACACCATCAGTCTGGAAACTTAAAATAACGAATGAATTCATTAAAAAACAGTTTAGCACCTTGGAATAATTTAAGACTTTTAAAATTATGATGCAAATTACCCGGAAAAGAATGTAGACATTTTGTTTTTAATGAATTCTGTCTGTTTCAAACCTTGGCAAATTTTGTTGCTGAGTCTAACTGTAGAGTAGAAAATAGGAAATCAATAAAAGAGAGTGGGAATGAGAACATGATGACAGAGATATTTAAATACAATAATGTTCTAGACCTTTTACTTCCTCAAATTGCTAACAATGTTCAGACTTGGTTTCTCCTCAGATGCTAAATCAGAGGCCACATCCATTTTTGTACAGCTTCCACTTTCCGCTACTGCCGAAGTCCATAATGACAATGAATTGTCTTCCAATAACAACAGGAAGACACTTTGATTAGAGAGCTGAGTTCCATCTTTAGTGCTCACAAGTAAAGAGCAGTGACAACAGATCCAAGAAAAACCACAATGATCTACAGCAGTTGCTTAGCCAATTGAATGCTTAGTAAATCTTCATAAGGTATCCATTTGTGTGCCCTGTGCCCTGTGCTATCTATTCCTGTTCAACCACCATGGACTGAATAAATTAGATAATATATACTTTCACCATGTCACTCCTGAAATCATGAGCTTCTTGGGATTTTTAGATATTTTTCCTGGAAAACAAAAACAAAAACTGACAAAATAAGGCTTCGGTTTAGTGAACCTACGGTAATTCATCTGATCATTTTACCCCATGCTAAACTCTCCAACCACCAAATCTAATCAGAAAGATATGATTAACATACGAGTGACTCAGAATCTGTTTGCTATGCCATGAGGTCACTTTATGAGTCCTGGTAGACATGTACACTATTTAGATTAATTTACTACAGTCTTTCCTGGCGTATCAGCATCTGTTTTGAATAAATGAGATATACACAGATGAGCAAAATTCACTCACCATTAGCTTGTTCATGTGCAGTTGTTTGTTTGAAGGGATGTCTGCTCACCCACACATGGATTCAGCAACCACTATACTGGAAGTTAGCTTGACTTAGCCTGTATTAGCTAGCTAAACACAACTAGGTTCATGAAAACACTTATCAGGCCTTCCTTTATTGCTGTTGCACCTGCTATGACCTATTTAACGCGTAGAGGCTCTGTTACATAACCACTAATGTCTCTCTTCATGAAAATGTACCTGGTTGTCATTGTAAACAGATGTACTGTCAAAAAGATGTTATCATATATGTCCTAAAAGTAACAGAGGAATAACAGATAAGCAGATAAATAAAATGTCATAACACATGTTGGGGAATTCGCTGTCACGTACATAAGCATTTGTGGAAGCTGACCTTTTAACTGTGATTTTATGAGGATTTTGCACGGTGTTATGATGATAAGCAGATTGTTTTGGATGCCAAAAGGAGCTAGTTTAATGTGTCACTACATTCTCAGATTTATGGGCTGTCATCATGGAACTTTCTGTGTTCTCCATGAATGCGCTGAGAAAAAATTCAGGAGGAGTTTAATATCCTGCTCAACTAGCATCATTTACCCGCCTCGTCTCGCAACAAAAAATGAAAATTCTGTTATTTGTTCCAAACCGGTATGACTTACTTTCTTCTGTGAAACACAAAAGGAGACATTTTTAATAATGTGCTTATTATGATTTTTCAAATAATGAAAGGAGGTCAAGAGTTGTCAAGCTCCAAAAAGGAAAAAAAAAAAAAGTCCCATAAAAGTACCATAAATATGGTCTGTAGGACTCGTGCACTTCTTAAGTCATATGATTAGATAGCTTTGTGTGAGAAATAGACTGTAAGCAGTAAGTCAAACAGGCTGGGAACAAAAAGCATTTGAGTAAAATATGACAGAATATTCATTTTTTACATTCACAGACTCTAACACAAATTGTAACAGGTGTATTTACAGTTACATTGCAGAGAAATAAGTGCTGATGAGTTCAAATGAACGTTTAAGTTTGCTATCCAGCAACATTAAGCAATGAGCCCATTAGAGATGGAGGGAAGCATATCAGCGAGAGTCATGTGATTACAGGATCCTGATAAGATTTGACCTGCTAACAAACCAAAGGTACGTATTCGTGATTCTGAGTACTTTCCACTCCTGTACAGTTGACCATGAAAACCCTTTTTCTTTAAAAAAAAAAAAAACAAACCCTATTTTGCATTTCAATAAAATTTTCCAATCCTTATTTAGTACTATCATACATAGCTGATGACTTCAAAAGTCCATTTAAAAAGATTTCAAACAATATGTGGTCAGATTTTTTAATCTCTTGTCCTACGTACGGAAAAAAGCAGCATGAACATTCTTCGAAATTTCTTATTTTGTCTTCCACTGAAGAAAGAAAAATCGCACAGGTTTGGCATGACAACACAATTATACAACTAGTTTGAATGAATAAATGAGAATAATGGAGCTTCATTTTATTTCTAGTTAAAATTTTAATAATTTAGTTGTGTTTTTATCCTTTTTTATGAGTGTTTGCTTTTTATGTCTGTATAGTTTTTATTTATTCTAATTTTAATTTTAGTTATTATTGTACTTCAAACTAAATGAAAATGAGAATTGATGCATTCTATTTTATTCTAGTAAACATTCATTTTATTTGTTTTATTGTTTCAGTTTTAGATGCATTACAACAGCTACATGTTCAAACCATGTGTAGACAGCTGAGTCATAAGTAATTATTTGACTTAAAACAAGGCTGAAACCTTCACCCTTGAACAGCACATCACAGAGGTATGGTGTGTGGGAGGTCTATAGCACTTCAAGGAGGAAAAGGTTCACATTTGGCCCATTATTTGCAAAACTCTGCTAAAACAAGTCATCCATTACATCCAATATTATGTGACTTTCGATAGTCATTGCAACTCTGGAAGGCAAATGAGAATTAATTGTGAGTAAATGCAACTCACTGCGTATTAGCAAGCTTTTACTAATCCTTTACCTGTCAGACTACTGATCCAATTACAACTGAAGGGTAATTTGCAGAGGCTCTCAGACAAAACCATTAACAAATCTGTTACATGCGCTGCCCTAAACACCATGGCTTACCTTTGTCTCATATCTTGTCCCATTCATTAGCACTGCCAAATGATTGAGACAAGACTGAATGACTTCTCAGAGAGGGTACAGAAAATGTAAAGGACATGGATATCATCACTCCGATTTGGCTGAGGACAATATAGCACTAGGTTCTGTTTCGGTGAATGATTTGCAGTGGCAGAGACTGAGGAAATACCATAAACTTAGACATTCCCTTTTAATCTTCTCCATGTGCTCCAAGTAGGTCCTCTCCAAAGCTTTTGACACATGAACACACAATGATATGATATTCACCCTTCCGTAATTTATTGTATTTTCCTCTAGGCGCTCTCACTCATGGAAACTAATTTCAGTGTCGTGCTAGAGTAAATGAGATGGTTGTAATAGTTTTTGAGGTTTGGCAAAGCTTTCAAACAAACAGCATTTTAGTGTTTAGCGACTCATAAGGAGATCTGTTCTGTTTTTTGTTAATCATGAAAAATACAACTTACTTTAAAAGTGATAAGAGTTTCTGTTTAAAAATGCAGCATGAACAAATTTCTCAATCTTCCTTTGTGTTCCAGCGAAGGTATTCATGTAGGCTTGAAATGACGTTAGGGTGAGTATATGATGATAGAGTTTTAATTTTTGGGTCAATTTTGCAAATATTACACCCTGCCATTTATATAAGCTCATAATTTATGTAAGATGTCAACTTTGGCCTCCTTTACGTCATTGTAACTGATTGCTGTAATTGATCTGCATTTTTTTGCCTCTTTTTTGCATACATACATCATAATTAGAATCATTTCTGAACGATCATGGTGACACTGAGGACCAGAATAATGGCTACTGAAAATTCAGGTTTTACATCACACGAATAAATTACATTTTAAAATATATTACAATAGAAAACAGTTCATTTAAAAATATTTCTACATTACAGATTTAATGTATTTTGGATCAAATAAATGCAGCCCTATGCCTTTTCTTTCAAAAACCTAAAAAATCTTACTGATCTCAAACTTTTTAATTGGTAGTGTTACTCATCTTCATGTTGTTTCAAGCATTCTTGGATGGAACACAAAAAAAAGAAACTTTGAAGAACGTTCATGCTGAAGGAAGTTTTAAATACAGTAAGTTTAAGTTTTCAAAGCACAGTAGCTACAGTTTAAAATTATCATGAAAAACTAAATTATGACTTGATTTGGCACAAAAAATCTTGGACGTTACATGTGGACATCAGGGGAAAAAATAATATAAACACATATAATGGCCTCTTTAAATTGCATAATTTCATAACAATTTCAACCTAGAATAGATGTGCTCCCACTACTTCTGTTGTAAAGCAAACAATATGACCGGTCTGCAAAAAAACTAGCGCACCAACTTTAAAGCCTTAAAGTGAATCTTGAATCTTCTGACACATAAGCCATGCCTAAATCATTGCAGTCCTGCTATCTTGGCTCAAAAAGAATCAGAGACAGAGGAGGGCATAAACTTAGATCTTTGAAGAGCTCCAAACCTCACATATAGGACAAGATGTACATCTGAAGTGCATTATGGATTTGCCTTATCAATCACTGCCCTTGACATCTGCAATAAAATACTGCTCTCTACATCTGACCTGTGCCAGCAAACCTTTGTAGTACTCAAAAGACTATAGAACACCATCACAAGATGAAGCATAAAAGCACTGGTATATGATTTCTTGACTGTTGATTAACCACGGCTCACCATTACATGAAATCCAAACTTTCACAAATGTACAACTCCAGCATAACACGACTGTAGAAGTAATTCAATTCCAAATAGGAATCCTAACCCTTACTAGCGCAATTAAGCTAAACTGACATGTTTCTTATGAAAAATTTAACAACATGAAAATAAGCATAAAAAATATCCAAAGATTAATGCAAGAATGGCTCTTTGTCAGATCACTCTGACATGTGGTACTTTTAATATTGGACACAGATGCTGGGAAACCTTGGCTTCATCTTTTGCTAGACTAATAAATCTAAGATTGCAAACCTGCTTTTAGAGCTAAGATAAAGAATATAAAGATAAAAATATAAAGAATATAAAATGCATCATGGGGTTAGCTTTTGAAGTCAGAGTCAAAATGGCAAGAAACAATGTGACACTGATACAAACATTTAAAAAGAGATATCACAGACTTGCTAAAAAGATCAGTAATTAAAAACATTAACACACATTTTATCATCTGTAAAGTGAAAATGATACATGTAGCGTAAATGGTGCATGCTGAAAGTTTAATAAGGGTAAACAGTAACAGCCTTAGCAATCACCACTAATGTGTTATGAACAGTCGTAACATTTTCTGTTTGTCTAGTATCTTCAAAGATGATAAACACCTGTAATTTCCATAATATTAAAGTGGCTGAGGAGGAATATTTTGTATCCGAGATTGCAAAATTACTACATGCTGACAGTGTTCATTTTTGCTTGAGTGAGATTGGCGTAGGTGGAAAAATAGCAACTTGTAATATCGTCTTGCCAGTGTGAAGCGGTCCAGACAAAAGTCTTTGTGGAGAGGGCGGTGAAGCCGTCGTCTACAACGTGATCCATAACTATTACATGCTTTTGACTCTTTTGAATCTTGTAGTTGGATAAGAGGATGTGGTCAAACCCGAACAACATTATTTAATGGCTTTGCAGTGACAGACACTTTTACTTTGCTATCACCACATTTGATGTTGTTTTCAAACTTGTCAGTCAAAACCGACACAGCATTTAGAGCGGATGTTTTCGCCATCTAAGGAAAATTATTCAAATTGAATCTAAATGACTTGGATTGTTTAACTCAAGTTGTCTATAAATACTTGGCATAGAAACAGTTTCCACTCAGAATTTGCTAGTAAATTTGATAAAAAAAAAAGTTTGGGTAAAACATACTCCATAATCTTAGTTTTATTTGACTTAAAAAAATAAAAAATAAAAAAATTTTTTACAGTGTAGGTATTAGAAAACGTTCACTGAGTATGAAGGAAGAGTTTATGCCAACCATAGTCGCACCGAATGACATGTAACAATAAAGCAAACCTCAAATCAACTTCTGTAGTAATTTCACCTATTCATCGCAAGCAGCAGTTCCTCAGAACTGTTGCGTTCTGTCAGCAAATCAATTCCTTTTTTACCCAGATACAGACATTTTCATCTGGAGTCCCGGAGGGTTGGTTGCACGATGGGTTGCGATATTTTTAATGACAGAATCTCTAGGCAAGGGATACATGGGGGTAATTGAGGTTAGTTCTGGGTTAAATGAAAAACACTTTGAAATTTATGACTACACGCTTTCTATTTAAAGACTAAAATACGCAACCCTCCAATTATGCATTTCAGCATTTCCCATATCCAATCCTGTTACATCAAACCAGAATAAATGTCAGCTTGATAGCATTGTGGTAAAGCCAAATATCACATTCAAAATAGCTCAAGTACTGTGAATCCAAACACTTGAATCAATCAAGCAAGCAAGCAATCGACCATGCCTTCAGGAAATATATTGTCTTCATCTGACACATGTAAACAAGAAGTGGAAAACTGCGCCATCTACTGTTTAAATGAATGCACCCTGTCTAGCATGCAGCAGATCAGAGAAGGTAACAGAAGATGTTATGTGAGACTGTGTCCCTCAAATCAGATGAAAACATTCAGGCAACTAAATCACAAGTGGAAAGAACATTTGTTTATTAATTTTTGTCTTTAAGTCTTCAGGTGAAAAAGCATAATAACACAAAACACATTCTTTTACATTCCCTCCAACACTGCTGGCAGTGATCAACTTCTACAAGTCTAAGTTTTTAGATGAGCAAAATATTTTGAAACTTATAGTGTCAACTTTTTTTTTACTCCTATTAATTAAAAAAAACTTAATGATGATCATCTTAATGATGTAAATAACTCCTAATTCATCAGTAATCCATCTATCTCAAGGCAAAATGTTTTAGTTACAACAGTTCTTTTCTCAAGCTTAGTAAAAACACTTTAATAACAATCAGAAAACAATCTTTGACCCACCAATCAAAATCAGAAATAGTTTTTCCTAGATTAAAAATGATTTTCGGTGGTAGCTTATATACACATGTGCAAATTTGACTGATTACACAAAACGCAATTAATTTTTATAATTATACAATTACATGTCGAATGACAGAATTTTAACACTTTGAATTTGTTAAGCTTAAAATTATCATGAAAAACAGCTTTTGAAATTATTAATCTAAATTATAGGCAAGTAATGTTTGTTCTTAATACATTGTTTGTTGATATGCTTTGAAATGTTAAAAAGTATTATAAATAAAATGTAATAGATTAATAACTGCTGTAAAAACATTTTATTCATTCATTGTTAGTTCATGACACCTAATGCATTATCTAATTAATGCATTAGTTAAAACTGAAATGTACAATAGCATTAACACATTTTCTACCGCAAAGTGCATCCATATGTGCATTCCCAAGATTACCGATTATGAATTTAGGGCTAACAAATTTTTTAAGATGTTTGACTTCCTCAACAGTGCTTTAAAGTAGAAAACTCTCAGTAGAATTTAAATGGATCACACAGGTTTTGTGGTCTGTGGTTCACGCTGTGCTCTAGCACTTTCCATCTAAAAATGCAGAAATCAAGATGAAGACAACGACATTAGGGGAAAAAAATATTGCATCAAATACTATTTGCTTTAGGATGCCACCGAAAAATTTTTTCAATGAAGGAAAAACCCTGTATTAAAAGGACACAAAACAAACATAAATATGAGTTGTTAATTCACTCACTGGTAGCCGCAACATTATACAGGAGATAAAAAAAAACCCTGGACCAACAGTAACATTATCACGCACACAAATAAATCATTAACCCTCTAATCCTGAGCTCTCTGATACCCACTCATAACTGCCGTTTATATACTTGGCTGTTGGTGCGAATACTTTTTAACCAATGACTTTATTGTAGAAGGTCTTTAACACCACACAAAATGAACAAAAGTGACTCTGAAGTAAGGCTTTTTTAGACCCAAGTGACCTTTCAAAGCATATAATTATTGCATTAGGTCTAAGCAGATGGCAAAAGGCTGAACAAAAAAAATAGCTTAAGGTTCCATAAAACACTGATCACCTGCTGATATTTTTGTGCAAAAGGACTGAAAACCAAAACCATCTTCTGAAGATGTTTTGCAATTCTCTCCACCAAGTGTATGTTGATGTTAACGGAACAAAAAAAAAATCTTAATCCCTCTGTTATTTAAAAAGTCAATGCAGGCTTTTTCCCATTTGTTGAAAGATGGCATGTTTCCTGAGAGAATCCTGAGTATAGTACGTCACAGTTTCTTAAAAAGTGTGATCCTGTTTTCAAAGTGGTAACAGAGAGGAGAGTATTTGCACAAGGCTGCTGGTGGCAGAGATACTGCGCTCAGTTCAGTGGGATGAAGCCCATGTCAGGAGCATCACTAAGAATGAGCTGACTGTGGCCGAGGGAGTAGGGAGGGCTGGGTACACGCAACATGGGTTTATGGGTGTGAAGAGCGGCCCGTTTGTTCCCTCTCTGGGAGCAGGGAACGTCTACGGGGCGCCGGGCCTGGCGGCCTGAGCAGCCGGTAGAAGGAGGCCTGTTCGGGGGAGAGACGGTGATAGAGACGGTACTTAGTAGACTCTCTTGGGTGACCGGGGCAGTTCTGGGTGTGCCTGGAGCGCAGGTGCTCTGGATCACTGTGAAGTCTGCCATTGATTCTAAAAGCTCCTTTGTGCCCTGTGTGCACTGCAAAAAGAATGGCAACAAAAAAAATGGTTAAGAGTAGGGCTGCATAATATAGGGCCATATGATGTCTGAGATGCAGAAACGCTGACGGAATCGTGGAATCCAATCATAAAAATGGAATTTACTGTGTAACGCAGAATGTTATGGAATTTGCCAAATTTTGGATGAATAAATCAAAAGTAGGTCTGTACACTTAAATCAAAACGCGATGCGGACTAGTTTCTGTGTATATTAAGCTGTAAAAAGAATATTTAAATATGAATCCTGCAAATGGAAAAAACAGAATCAAGAAAAATTAAAACAGAAAAAAATGGAATTTGGGAAAAAATAAAATGGATTTCATAGGGCCCTAACAATATTAGAAAAATGACAATGCAATAATTGTTTTTCTGCAATATATAGTGATATGATTACTTGAATAACTATATTTAGAAATACTGAGTCATTCTAGGGTTAGTGGGGTGACTTTATTAGGGAGAGTACAGAAAATAAAAATGACTAACATTTTTTTTTTTTTTTACTTTTAAGATTTTTTTTTTTTACAAGAACCAACTCAAACCTTTTCAGTAAAAATCTCTTTTGACTTGAGTTTTTATAGGCAACATTCCCACTGTTTTTGACTGATTCAATATGACTATGAAATAATAAAAATAATTGTCATGATTTTATTGTGATTATTGATTAGAATATTGAGATTGTGTTATGAAACAAAAATATTAAATAGGAAATATATTGTAATAATACTGTAAAATAAACAGAGATAAACTGAGTATAAAAATGTAATTTTATTTTTTAATTTTATACTTCATTTTCAAATAGTAAACCATCAAGCTTTTATTTTGATGGGAAGCTCAGCTCTTTGTACTCATTTACATACAGCCCATGATATCAGTGTCTCAGAAGGGCTCCATTTGCGGTAAATAAACCAAGACGTTTGCAGTTGCTGAAACACTGTATTATGAACTATACTTGTGTAAATGCCATGCTTGAAACCGGTAAATGATACATTTAATTAAAATCACAGCTTAAAAGATTTGAAAGTCACACTAAGCCATATGTGACCCTGGACCACAAAACCAGTCTTAAGCCACTGGGGCATATTTGTAGCAATAGCCAAAAATACATAGTATGGGTCGAAATTATCCATTTTTCTTTTATGCCAAAAATCATTAGGATATTAAGTAAAGATCATGTTCCATGAAGATATTTTGTAAATTTCCTACTGTAAATATATCAAAACTTAATTTTTGATTAGTAATATGCATTGCTAAGAACTTCATTTGGACAACTTTAAAGGAGATTTTCTCAATATTTAGATTTTTTTGCACCCTTAGATTCCAGATATTCAAATAGTTGTATCTCAGGCAAATATTGTCCTATCATAACAAACCATACATCAATAGAAAGATTATTTATTCAGCTTTCAGATGATGCATAAATCTCAATTTCGAAAAATTGACACTTATGACTGGTTTTGTGGTCCAGGGTCACATATTGCTATATCAATTTTATTTCAATATATTTTGCAGCCCTAGTTAAGAGACAAAAAACAAAGATCACAGTCATTAAAAATGTTTTGGTGCAAGAAAATAGCAACTGATGTTAGACAGCAGAGCAAGTGTAAGTATGAGAAACTGGCCAGATTAGAATAAATATGAAAGCTGGTTAGTATTGCCAAGGAACTAATAAGATGAAAATGTAGCAACAAATGGAAATAAAGCATTTCACTTCAAAGTTTCCAATGAGCTCATGCAGTGCAGCTGATGTTATAAGGGGATCTCCAGGGGTCGCAAGGATGAAAACACCCCCTTAACATCAGGAAGAACATCCATCATGAGAGAAGGTGGAAAAGAACACGTGTGCATGATAAGTAGCGCCGAGTATTACCATGACCTCAGTCACCAGAATCCCAAGAGTGGATGAGAATGAGATAAGCACAGATGAATCGTGATGATGATGATACATTAATTAGGAAACAATGACATCATGGAGGAAAAACAAAACAACCTCTGGCCGACACTAATATATGAACACGACCACCATAAAACGGAGTAAAAACAGATGTCAGCTAAAACAGTCAACTCATCCAGGAGCAAAGAAGGAACAGAGAATAGACAACGAGCCCAATGATTTCCTCTCACATGATGGACACGTCTTATGACAGTGGTTTTAAAGCAAAGAAATGGAAGCCAAGCTGACAGTTCAAATAAAAGGCAAAGCAAAGGCCAAAGAGTCGTGAGAAGGTGGCCATGGAATGGCATGCAAACAGCCCCATAACACACCCTTACCATCAAACGTCACAGAGCTGCAGGAGCCTTCAGGCAGTGCAGGAGTTAGCAAACTCCTGACAGTTCTCCTCCTGTGTGAGGTTCAGAACTTCAAACATCAGGGCTTGATGCAAGTCAATATCAAAACAAACTAAAGTGATGGAATTTGTGAACATCAAAATTTACAATTAAAAACAATTATTTTTACAAATCTATCCTTCTCGGCATGATTTCAATCCAATCTAGCTTTGCAACCAGCAGTGGCAAAAATGTCTCAAAGTAGCATTTGTAACCTGAATTGCCACCTTGTTTAAATTTTGACTGAAATGTGACTCCATAGTTTTTTGTAAGATTGATGTGATGTTGCGTTCATCATCCATCTAAATTTTGCATATCTTTACACATCAAACAGAACAGGTGCAAACCTCACTAACTGTAAATATGAGCTCTTTCCCAGCAAGCCAGGGTTTACAATAAATATGATTAAACCAGGATAACCTCTTTCATTTTCACATGCTTTTCTGTGACAAAGTTTATGGTTTCAGATCTGTTAAAGTCCTGGTTTCTGTTCATATTTATAATACCATTCCAAAGTCTGGGGTTGGTAAGACCTTCTTGAAAGAATTCTCTTATGCTCACCAAGATTTAAAACTTAAAATGCAATTTAAAATTACTGTTTGCTATCTCAGGGGTTAAAGCAAAAAAAATCTTTTGACTGAAAATTTTTCCTCGGCCAAACACCATTCCACAGCCATACCTGTCACACACCCAGTTTAAGAGCCTTGTTTTTCTTCTTGTAATTAGGAGTGCTTGTCCTCCTAATTTAAAAAAAAATTAGGAGCACCTTCTAATCAATAATAAAAAATTCTGATCAAAAATTATCCTTGTTAATACGAGGTGACAATTGACTCAAAATGATTTAAGATGAATATGTTATTATGTAGCTCTATGCTTACTTTTCTTCTTAGGAGCGCTTGTCCTCCTAATTTAAAAAATTTAGGAGCACCTTCTGATCAATAATCAAAAATTTTGATCAAAAATTAGACATTTGACTCAAAGTGACTTACAGGGGTATTTTCTTTTTACCTTTGCAATGGCATCATTTGCATCTGTCAAATTCAAAAATTTATGTTTATAAGCTTTTTTAAATCTCTATTTAAAACAATATAAGAAGTAGAATAAGACAAATAAGTTACCAATCATATGAAATTAGTATTAATAAAAAATTAATTTGTACTACAGAGGAAGAACATAAAAGTGGCTTTCATTTTCAGACGTTTAATGAGGCTCAGAGGTGGCATGAGTGCAATTAAATTCATAGATTCATGTGGAGATTAATGTTTTAAATATAAAATTTTTAATACAGAAATATTAAATGATTTAAATAACTGAAATGATACGCTAAAAATGAAACTGAAACCATTCAATTGATTCGTTGGAACGGCTGATTCATTCCGGAATGAAGCAAGTGACTGTCTTTATGAATGGGTAATCATGAATCACTGACTCACTAGATTCGTTCAAAAACGCACTTTCATTCATGAATGAAACACCGCTGTGTTTACTTTTAGAGATGCGCAACTGTCAAAGAAGCCGTTACTTTTATTTGGAACTATTTGAGTGATGATATAGATTGAAAATCATGCAGTACTTGTTTATTGATCTGTTGTATTAAATCAATATCACATTTGCAAACTCCCTTAATAATTATTAAAAGCTGTCACTCTCCTTATAGCGATCATGGGCGCACAGAAAATGAGAGCGCGCGAGTGAGTTATCAAGATTCAAAAGCACGTGCAAATGTGATGCATTCCATCGGAACCTAAATGAGTAGATAAATTATTAATATCCGCAATCCCGCGCCGAAATTCAAGTTCTGCTCTGTGTTCTCTGCTAATAACCCGACTGTGAATGATGCGAGCGGCGTTACTATGCAGCCGTGGCGGGGATGATTTTTGGTGTGCCGACAGAACAACAGTGCGCTACATGTTTCTTTTCCCCTCATTTTTTCCAATTGACGGAAATCCGTCGTAGACTCGCTGCAATTAACGGAAATCCGTCGTAGCGACGGAGAACTTTAATCCCTGCTATCTTAATATATTTTAAAATGTAATTTATTCCTGTGATGGAAAGCTGAATTTTCAACAGCTTTTACTCCAGTCTTCAGTCTCACGTGATCCTTCAGAAATCATTCTATTATGCTGATTGGCTGCTCAAGAAACATTTCTTATATTTATGAATGTTGAAAACAGTTGTGCTGCTTGTTATTTTTGTGATACATTATTTTCAGAAGGCTATGATGAATAGAAATTTAAACAGAACGGCATTTATTTGTAAAAGATTTTTTGTAACAATGTCTTTAATGTCACTTTTGATCAACTTAATACATCCTTGCTGAATAAAAGAATTAATTTCTTTAAAATAAATCTAACTGACCCCAAACTTTTGAGCGGTAGTGTATGACTTGAAATGCCATGGAATGTTTTTTGGCTGACTAATGTATCAGGATTTTAAACTATAGCTACAATGTATTAACTATTTTAAAAAATCCTTTTAGTGTTAACCTAATTTTGGAACTAATGCTCTTTGAACTTGAACATGAAGGCACTCTTACCATATTTGCATCATTCTTAGCCATGAAAGGAGGGAGCTCAGTGTCAGAGGTCACTGTTTGAGGTGCGTCATCTGGAGGTAAAAAGCCTCTTCTGTCAATCAAGCTGCAAAAGATGACAGGATGAGTGTGTGATCTTTTATGACTTGACTTTCAAAACACAGCTCAGACTGGAAAAGATGGGCCATCATTTACAATTAACATGTCAGGTCTGACAAAATGTGTACTTGTTTGTAAAAGTATGTACTGAGGAAAGGATGGATGTACATCAGCCTTAAAGGGTTACTTCACCCCAAAATTAAAATTGTCATTAATCACTTACCCCCATGTCGTTCCAAACCTGTAAAAGCTTTGTTCGTCTTCAGAACACAAATTAAGATATTTTTGATGCATTCTGACAGCTCTCTGACCCTCCCACAGACAGCAATGTAATGAACACGATCAACGTCCAGAAACGTAACAAGGAGATCGGTAAAATAATCCATGGTGGTAAGTGATTAATGACAAAATTTTCATTTTGGGGTGGAGTAACCGTTTAAGCTAAATGACATCCTTCATTGCCTCACAAACAAACAATGACATCGGTTTCTCTAATAAAATCTTAGAAAGTGAATGAATACTAAAATAAACACCTGTTTCTGCTATGATGTTGGAATGATCATGCAGTACAGACCTGGGTGGCATCGGCCCACAAAGCACCACACAGCAGTTTGTGAAGATGTTGTTATAGGTGTAAGGATTCCCTGATTCTTCTCCTCTTTTACTGGACCAAGAGCCTTTGATCTGCAATCATTAAACGCAAAGAAGCTGTTCTTCAATCTGACTGTATAAAACATCACAATTAAATGAAAAATGTTGATGTAGCTTTTGTGTGATACTTACATCTTCATTGGTTGTGAGGTTGGAGGCCACAAGATAAGTATGGAAACCTGACAGACCAAGAATGGACCAGATGGAAAAGAAGCAAATGACCAGCTCGACAACAGTGCAGGAAGGGTTAAGGATGCAAATCTGCTGTAAATGTGTGTTGATGTCCAAAATATACATGACAATAACAGTACAGTGATATAAGAACAATTATGCAAAACCACTCCCATGTGCTTAAACATTCTGCCCAAACTCATAAACCACGAGGTCAGCCAGCTAGGTTGATTAACTGACAGAATGTGGTGGAAAACTGTGACCTCAAGCCAAAAACTTAAAAAGGGGGCTAGACACCAGCGGAATCTGTATCTAAGGGCAACTGCTGCCATCCTGACAGGAAAGCAGGGCGTGGTGGAATCCTTGAGCCGATTAGGGATGAATGGGATTAGGGAAAAGGCGGAACCAACAGCAGCAGGCCGGTAAACAAATAGTGAACTTCGTCTGCCTTGCTATTGTGTGTTTCTGGGGAAAGGGGTGGTGCAGACGACAAGCATGCTGGTGATGGAGACAGGGGTGGGAACACAGTAAAAAGGATATCTGGCTGGGCTCTCCTGTATTGCCTGGATGATACCATTCCCACCTTGTGATTCTGTTGACGAGAGTGACTGGTCAGAGAACAAACCTGCTTCAAACCTGACTTACAAAAACAACAAAAAACTATCTACAGTACCGTTCAAAGCTTTGGGCTACATTTATTCGACCAAAAAACACATTGAAACAACAATATTGTGAAATATTACCACAATTTCTAATATTAATATGTTATAATACATTTTTAAACGTAATTTATACCAGTGATGGCAAAGCTGAATTTTCAGCAGTCACAGTGTCACATGATGCTTCAAAAATCCTTCTAATATGCTGATTTGAAGTTCATGAAACATTTCTAATTATTATCAATGTTAAAAACAGTTGCACTGCATTATATTTTTGAGGAAACCATGATGATTTGATGATTAGAACGTTCTAAAGAGGAGCATTAATTTGAATTTCATTGTGACAGCACAAATGTGACCCCGGACCACAAAACCAATCATAAGTGTCAATTTTTCAAAATTGAGATTTATACATCACCTGAAAGCTGAATAAATAAGCTTTCCATTGATGTATGGTTTGTTAGGATAGGACAATATTTAGCCGAGATACAACTATTTAAAAACCTGGAATCTGAGGGTGCAAAAAAATCAAAATACTGAGAAAATCGCCTTTAAAGTTGTCCAAATTAAGTTCTTAACAATGCATATTACTAATCAAAAATTAAGTTTTTATATATTCACGGTAGGAAACTCACAAAATATCTTCATGGAACACGATCTTTACTTAATATCCTAATGATTTTTGGCATTAAAAAAATCTATAATTTTGACCCATACAATGTATTTTTGGCTATTGCTACAAATATACCCCAGCGACTTAAGACTGGTTTTGTGGTCCAGGGTCACAAATGTCTTTACTGTCAGTTGTGATTAATTTAATCCATCCTTGCTGAATAAAAGTATTAATTACTTCAAAAGTCATAATAGTAAAATCCTAATGACCCCAAACTTTTGAACATGTCTATACAGGAAGTGTTTAAAGGTTTCTTGGTTTTGAATAATCACCATTTCAACATAGATGCATACATTTATAGCTCTCCCACTGACAACTATCATACACAATTATTAAGATTTTGTGTGTGGTAGAAAGAGACTGTGGTGCCGAAGGTGTTGTGACACTTACTTAAAGTGAGGTGAGTGATCACACAGCCAAAGATAAAGGAGGTTAGAAAGGATAGTGACACTATGAATGCATAAAAAAAGCGATAGTTTCGCTTCCCAACACAGTTCCCCACCCAAGGACAATGATGGTCGAAACGCTCTACAAAGGGAACAGAGACAGAACATTCTCAGACACAGCAGCGACACTTACAAATAGCCTCTGTGCATTCTCATGCAATGATTTTAAGGAAGTGATTTGTGTTAGAGGTTAAACTATTACACATCCATTATCAAAACAACGTATTTTGTAGCTTTACAGAAACCGTTCCGTCATCATTTACTCAACCTCATGTGGTTTCAAACCAATATGACTTCCTTCCATGGAATTACACTAAATGGGTACTTCAGCAAAAAAAAGCAAAAGCATAAAAATGTTTCATAAAAATGGATCATATGATTTGTGCGCTACATTCCAAGTCATCTGAAGCCAATCAACGGCTGTGAATGAAAAACATATGAAAATTTAAGATGAAAAAAAAAAAATTATTTAATTTACAGAGTTTAAATGAAAATCTTAACATCTGCCCTAATGGTGCATTCCGTGATGTTATGCTGATGATACACAGAGCAACTTTTTGAGCAATTTTGCCAGGCTACTTTTTTTTAGCAATGTAGTTTGGGCACTTTTCAATTGAGAATGGGTAACATATTTCTATCTGGATAATTTAGATCGGTCGTGGACCCTGTGTCTCACCTGGTTGTCCGTTGATGGCAACATTGCCCAAAGTTGCCCCATGTATCATCAGCCTTAGATTACAGAAGTTACGTTGAAAGATTTGTGAAAGAACCATTCTTTCTAAATTAATTGATTGATCCAGGTCTGAATGATTAGTTCATGAATCAGACCGATCCAATTTGCGAGTTCAACTCACTGATTCCGGTTCTAGAAGTAAACAGCGCACTAAAGGAAAAGATAACCAGTGAATAATGACTGAAATTTCAATTTACACACAAAGTGTTTGGCTTCAGATGATTGGAATATAGCACTCAAGTTGTATGGACTGCTTTTATGGTTCTTGTTGAAGCTATAAAAGGATAGTCCACCCAAAAATACATTTTCTGCTATCATTTACTCACCCTCATGTTCCAAATGTGTATAATTTTCTTTTTTCTGCAACATACACACACACACACACACACACACACACACACACACACACATATTCTAAAGAATGATGGTAACCAACCCATTACGGTAACCACTGACTTCTTTTGTATGGACAAAAAAAAAATCTTCTTTTATGTTCCACAGAAGAATAAAAGTCACTCAAGTTTTGAACGACATGAGGGTGAGTACATTTTCAAAATGTTCATTTTTGGGTAAACTATCTTTTTAAAGATCTAGTCCCAGACAGCAATTCATAATTTCACCATGTAATTTAAGATTTAGAATGACATGAAGGTGAGTGAAAAATAATATTTATATTTTTGGATGAACTATTTCTTTAAATGCAACTTTGTATGCTGAAATATAGAAATGCTGCCTTACCGACACAGTTGTCACACAGGCTGCAGTGGGATGTCCGGGGTGGACGGAACATCTTGCATGTGAAACAGTATTTAAGCTTGACCACCTGGTCATTTATAAGGATCTCTTTAGTGCGGGGAGGTGGACGGTATGTTGAAGATCCAGAATTATCTATAAAGTGACCCACAACTTTAATATCAACAAAAATGTTAGGATGCAAAATAACGAAAAATAAACACTACAATCAAAATCTCACCAATCTGTCTCTCAATGTCCGCAGCTTCATCTGGCAAAGCCCTGGGTAATATCCCCGGGTCTGTAAAACTGGTTTGAAGGAGGGTGATGACGACAAATACAAATAACACCCCACCGATTACTGGAATGAAGACAGTGAGGTGATGCACCAGAAAGGGGCAACTGTTATGAATCAAACACAAAGACAAGAGCAAAGTTAGCACCTGAGACAAATATTGTAGATGTACTTTCTGATAACCATGTGAAAGCAACTGTTTCAGACTGGTATGATGTCAAGAAGGACTACATCAGCTGGTGGAGATATCTCTATTGTGAAAAGTAGTAGTAGTGGTATTGTCTAGCAGTGTGGACACTGGTGGCTCTGTGTGTACGTGTAATGGATACTACTCACTCAAAAGTGAAAAATAAGCCATTGGTGATGAAAATTAGGCCGATGGTCAGCGGGAGCACACCGCATTGCCTGGCCAACATAACACGCCCATCACAGTAGAAGCGATTTTGTCCAGGGAAAACTTCCCATTTCCTCCGTAGGCGCTGGGAGTTTTTTCTTCCACAGGGCAAGGTGGTGGAGGTCCGGGTGTTCGATGTTCCGAGCGCTCGTGGGTCTATTTGTTGATACTCACAATTTTTCATTTTCAAAAAATGTAACTGATGGTATAGAGGTAGGAGAGTATAATTGTAACCTAAAGAACACGTTTAGCCACAAGCCACGCCCTAACAGAGGAAGCTTGAGCAACACTAGATATCAGCCGTAAAGCTCTGTCACATATTATTGAAGATAGTCACAAATCACGTGGGTATATGATTTCAGCTATCGAACTAAGCTAACTCGAAAGTCCACAAAACAATAATACGTTGCTCAACGCATCCGTTTGCAACTAAACATCCCCTAACTTAAAGGGAACATATCGACTAATAATTACTACACTATCATGCCATGTTGTTGCTTTCGATAAATTAGGGGTGTCTTAGCTAAGCTAATTACGTTAGCTTGTTGACTAGCTGTCAACAAGCTAACATATCTCAGCAGACGACATTGCTCCTCACGCGCTGTTCAACCGTCATTTGAACGACACTCGGCTCCTCGCGTTACCCAGCCGTCCGATCCCTGACGATATTAAGTTGTCCGACCGTAATGAACCTGTTGGGTATTGAAAATTAGATCAGAATATGTTGTTTACAATTCTCTAAACTCTAATGTAACGCAGCGTTCAGCCACGGCTGAAATACAACAATATTTACCTTTCAGCGATCACTTCCCTAGCCGATGATTACCTGAAGAAAGCGACCAATGACTCGCAAGGAGTGCGTCATCTCAGGCAGACCAATCAAAGATCACTTCCGAGATTCTATGCTCTGCCCTCTGTGAAGTTTTTTTTGTTGTTGTTGTTGTACACCAACATTAGGAATGTAACAGATTTATGCAAACATAACACCAATCTATATAATAAAAAAAAATGTTATGCTGAAGTAACAGTTTCTAAAATAATATTATAAAGTAATTTATAATATTATAAAAGCTTTTTGCGTTTTTGAAGATTCAATATTAATTCATTGTGGCTTTATAGTAGTGACAATAATGTATCTTTTGAACAAAATTCTTAACTATTAAAATGTTTTTTGTAATTGAAATAAAGCTTAAATAAAACAAAATAAATATTCTAATGAAAAGTTTAAACGTCAAACATTTGAAATATCATTTTCAGCATTAAAACTATAAAGCTCATAAAAATAAATCTAAATACACATTTCTTTAAAAGATCATAATAAAAAATGACAAAAGCACATAAAATTACTACAATTAAAAATGAAATTTAAAAAAAGCTAATTCAATATATTATCAGCTATTATATTAGTACATAAATAATACTAAAATAACACTGGACCTGTCGCAGACCCTATTATTATTATTATTATTATTATTTCAGCAGACCGCTTATGACACTTTGGACCCACTAGATGGTGATATAACACAATATCAAAAGAGTTTTTCGACAAGACCATGTGCGACCCATCGCTTGGTAAGCTCCTTTTATTTAACCAACTGCAGTGACCTTACCGCAAACCAAATCTGAATACCTGATATTTTTACAGGTCATTTCAAAAATATGTTTGCACTCAAACAAACACACACTACCTTTCAAAAGTTTGAAGTTGGTAAGATTTTTTTAAAAACGTTTTTTATAAGTCATTTGCTCACCAAGTCTGCATTTATTTAATGAAAGTAATATTATAAGCATTTATTGATAAAACAGTAATATTATGAAATGGTTACAATTTCAAAATACTGTTTTCTATTGTAAAATGTCATTTATTCCAGTCTCCAGTCTTTAGTGTCACATGATCCTTCAGAGATCATTCTACAAAACTGATTTGGTGCTCAAGAAAAATTTCTGATTATTAGTGTTAAAAACAGTTGTGCTGCTTAATATTTTTATGGAAACCATACTACATATTTTTATATTATTTCTATTACTATTATTAAGAATATTTATATTATTTTAAAAACAGACTCCAAACTTTCGAACGGTAGTGTATAGCTTGGCTTCAGCAAGTTTCATTTGATGAGATTTAAAAAAATAATTTTTAAATGTTCCAATAATATTTATTCTTTACTAATTCAATACAAAAAAAATATACCAGAAATCATCTTATAATAACAAAAATAAATTACAACAATACTTGTCAAACAGCATAATATTATGCCACAGGAATGTTATGAAGACTGAAACAGTTTAACTGAAACAAAGTTATTAAGTCCAGGGAAGGAAGTTACAGTGCAGAGCCAGACCTAAAAACCAATATGATATGAAATACCCCAAAATGCATCGTGTATAAACGGAGCAAGTCTGCCAGTGCATCAAGAGGTAAACAACTTCATTATTTCTCCACATCCCCACAAAACCAAAGCCAGGTTTGTGATCCTTTTGCTGTTTTATTTGGTCTGATCTGAACAGCTTTTCATCGTGCAGCAGAGGTTCATACTGAAAAAGCAGGTGGGCACTGATCCAGTAGAGGACAGGCGAGGAGGAAGCAAGAAAGCGTGTCAACACCTGAGAGGACATAGTATAAAAAAGGCATGTTGATCATATATACTACATGTCACATGATAATGAGCAAAGAGTCTTACCTGCACATGCATGCAGAATATTCCAAGAAGGAGCAGGACAGAACTGTGCACGATGTAAACAAACACTCTTGGGTTACAGAAACCATGCTTTTTTCTGTCTTTTCCTCTGTCTCTCAACCCCAAATACATACAAAACACTGGGTTAGCCATTACGTACATAGATGAGGCTATGAATCCCAGAGTTGCAACAGGCAGTGCCAAAATAAAATTGGGTATCTGCTTCCACCGAAAGTATCGCAGGAAGCCTACCTCCCAATAAACATCCTGTATGTACGTGTACAAAACTGGAATTCGCCATTGGCACCATATTGGTGTTGGAGATGCTGCATCAGCCATGCGGTATCCTTTGTCCCGGGCCAGATTAAGCAGCACAGGAGGAACTTGAGTAGCAGTCGGATGACAAAATGTTTGGTAGCCATAAAACTGAAACAAACAAAAAGGTAGTACAACAAGAGCTGCAAAAAATGCTCCTGTGAGAACAAAACGAATAAGTTCCCAGACATAGTGATGATATTGACAGCCCCCAGCTTCTTTGCTAAGAGCCCGTGCACTGGCAATACCCCACTGCAAACTGAGGTACAGCAAAAATCCAGCATTCACAAGTCCATTAGCACGAGCACCAGTAGCAAACCCAAGCAGAAGACAAGCTCCAAGTGTGAATCTGGTCTCTAGTAGCCAGAGGCCTGCAAAGGTAAACGCTGCAAAGAGAGTCTCTGAATAGCCTGCTACCATGAAAACATTTGCCGGTGTCAGACAGTACATTAAGACTGCAACAAGGGCAAGTTTTCTGTCTTGTAGCACCAAATGACTCAGTCTGTATAGTGCCACGGCACTTAGGGCAAAGAGAATGCTATTCCCTATAGCCACAGCTAAAAGTAAACGGCCATGCAGCGTGAGAAATCCACACAAGGGCCACAGAACAGTGCCTGCCAGGAATCGCAGGATGAGAGGAAACAAAGGAAAGAATGCAAAGTTGTGTTCATACAAGTAACCACGTTCTGCAATGAAAAGGAAATGCTCTGCATCCCAGTGACTAAGGCCACCAAATAATGCTTCAATGACCGGGTCGAGCAGGAGAGGGGTCTCTGATCGTGGAGGGCTAAAGGCATCTGCCACATGGTCGGGAATCACTGCATTCAGCACAGCCTTCAAAAGTGCACAAAACACAGTAGTTTGTCATTTGCCTTGTTTTTGATTTGTGCGGTAGGTGTCACTCTAATCTAAATTTTGCAAATACGGCCAGTACTGATTTTTTGGAGTTCTACATGTCTGTGGTAAGTATTTTAGGCAGACGTCAAAATACAAAGTACAAATACATAATTTTAGGCCATTTTTAGTCGTTTGTGCTTACCTGTAAAAAAAGGGAAAGCAGTCGCGTAAATGTCGCAAACCGTACAACTGTCCACACGTCTTCATTTATACAAGTGTTTGAAGGCGACATATTTGACAGAAACTTTCATGAAGGAAAATAACAATGAAAAAATTTCCCTTTAAGAAAACAGTATTCATATTAATCTCAGTAAATTAGCAGATACGATAGGGGAGGCATCATTAAAACAAAAAGGAGCCAAAGGGCAATATGCTTTCATGTAGTTTGTAACAACTGCAAAAACCCGCGACCGCATGCGAATAATAAAACAAAGTAAATTATATTCACGTTTTTCCAATTCATCGCATAAAGCCTCCGAATGGAACCACAGAGCTAACAACACGCACTTCCGGCATGCAGTCTCACATGTCAAAATAAAAGCCCCAATATCTTAACCGGTATTACAAAACTCCTACAGTATATCTAAACCTAAGTTACTTATAGAATATATTATATTCTAACTACTTCTGGCCTGGATAGTCAACACCATTTAAAACAGTAAGGTAATCAGTTATTTCGAATTTATAAATGCAGAAAATATTTCTCTTTTGCTTCAGCTTCATTGTTTTAGGAGACATTTAAATCAATCTGTTTTTATTGCCTTTTCAACTGATGGAGATCTTTTTAGCGGACAAATATCATTGAGCACTAGTATAAGAGTAATATTAAATCTTACAAATTGAGTTAATTTGTAACACGCAAGGACAGCATTTAAAAAAAACATTCTGATTTAACTTTCCATTCATAATTACAGAATTCTAGGATTATTTTTAATCATCTACATGAAAATAATCACAAACATCTTACCAAGATTTAATGTACATTTATTCTTACCACGTGGAACATATAGTATAAAGATTTCATAGTGAATAAATGATATTCATTAAGCC
>JAFVLL020020080.1:0-37815 GCA_021397915.2 Tor tambroides | reverse complement strand
ATATTTTTTCTGTTATTCGGATAAATCCATTATTCGTTTTGAAGCCATTATCCGTGCCTTTCCGAATAAGGTATTCGGCTTCAGGCACATCCCTATTTTATAGCTATAGCGTGCAATGACAAATCTTAGTGTCTTGTTTTCTCTCTCAGATCAAAGTCCCATCATTCTCAGAGACCCTGTCTGCTCTGAATGTAGTGCAGGTGGCTGGAGGCTCTAAAAGTCTTTTTGCTGGTGAGTTGTTTTAAAAAAAAAAAACATTAGAAGTCCTTTATGCTTTTGCTGCTCAGTGCCATGCGTTACATTGATTGCACCACCAGTTAAGTGGTCTATGAAATTTCAGTTCCAGCCCTGGGCGTATGATGCAAGGTGGTAAAAATCACTGTAACGCATGGCTTTGTGTATCATTTTGCTTTTGCGAAACAGCAGCAACAGCAATATGGTACAAGCCATCAGTGTGTCTTTCTAGTTGTTTTTTTAAATCTAAAATTACTTTTTATTAGTGTTGGATGCTTAGTTTGCAGTTAGATATCAAAGTATTACATTATACTCCTTTAAATGAATGATTGATTCTTTGTCTTTATAGTGACTGCTGAAGGTAAAGTATATGCCTGTGGAGAGGCCACTAATGGAAGACTTGGTTTAGGACTGGCCAGTGGAACCATCCCTGTACCAAGACAGATATCTGCCCTCAGCAACTATGTGGTCAAGAAAGTTGCTGTACATTCAGGTATGCCCTTTTTCCGTATCAAGGAAAACATCCTTTGTTGTCAGAACGTGTTGTTTTAAAGTGGGTAAATTGTTTGTGTTCAGGTGGTAGGCATGCCATGGCGTTGACTGTGGATGGAAAAGTATTCTCTTGGGGTGAAGGAGATGATGGCAAGCTTGGGCACTTCAGTCGAATGTAGGTTATTCATACCTCTTCCAATAGTAGAATATGTGGAAGGTTTCTAGAGGGATCTGATGAGAATTTTCTTTTTTTTCCTCCCACCAGGAACTGTGATAAGCCACGGCTAATTGAGGCATTGAAAACCAAGCGCATACGAGATATTGCCTGCGGCAGCTCTCACAGTGCTGCCATCACCTCCAGTGGTGAACTGTACAGCTGGGGTCTAGGTGAATATGGCCGGCTGGGCCACGGGGACAACACCACTCAGCTCAGACCCAAACTGGTATGTTTTTCTTGCATCAGTAAACTCAGACATCTCTGTTCAGTACTGCAGGGTTACCATATTTTTTTTGCAGAAGAATCCCTATAAGGTGCTGGTGATGTGTAATGCACAACAGAAACACATTTTATATAATATACTATGTTTAATATGTAATTGACAATGAGTTGTGACAAAATCTTTGAAGATTTAAGCCTTGCCCCGTTTATGTAGATAGTAGCTGCACTTGTATGACTATTGATACATAGAAAATATGTCAAGTTACCAAGATGGCTGCAGAGTTGATTGACTTGCTTTAAAACTTGCTTATTCTTGTTGTGCAGTTTAAAATCACTGGATGCTGTGTGTATCCCTCATTGCACTAGATCAAACTTGTCTGTGTCTGGTTTGCAGGTCAAGGTGCTTTTAGGCCATCGTGTTGTCCAGGTGGCTTGTGGAAGTCGAGATGCCCAGACCCTTGCCCTCACAGATGAAGGTATATTCCTGCTATTTGTTTTGTGGATTAAATGTGAGGTTAATTTTGTTTTGTGTTTTGTTTTATTTGGTTTTGCTTGGTTCTGTTAACTTCCATTTAATTTCTTTTGGTTTTGTCTAGTTTCGTTTGCTTTGGTTGTTTAGTTGCATATTATTTGGTTTTGTTTGGTTATGTTTAGTTTGTCTAGTTTATTTATTTTAGTTTACCTTCCTTTGGTTTTGTTTGGTTTGCCTCCATTTAGTTGAGTTTGGTTCAGTTTATTTTGGTTTGGTTTTGTTTTTGTTTTGATTAGTTTTGCTTAGTTTCACATGGTTTGTTTTCATTTAGTTTAATTTTGTTCTGTCTGGTTCTGTTCGATTTAGTTTTGTTTGCCTTGGTTTTGTCTCATTTTGTTTAGTTTCACTTCGTTCTGTCTACTTTCATTTAGTTTAGTTTTGGCTTTGTTTGGTTTAGTTTCATTTAGTTTTGTTTGGTTTCGCTAAGTTTCATTTGGTTTGGTTTTGTATAGTTTTTAGTTTCATTTTGTTCTGTCTACATTTGTTTTGTTTGGTTTTGTTTCGTTTCTTTTAGCATCCTTTGGTTTGCTTTTAAGTTTAGTTTTAGTTTTGGTTTTGTTTAGTTTCGTTTAGTTTTGTTTGGTTTCACTTATTTTCGTTTGGTTTGGTTTCATTTTGTTGTTGCAGGCATGTGAATGTATTTTTTTTTTTTTTTATATGTTCTTTAGGACTGGTGTTCTCATGGGGAGATGGAGACTTTGGGAAGCTGGGCCGTGGTGGAAGCGAAGGCTGTAACATTCCTCAAAACATAGAGCGTCTGAATGGTCAGGGGGTGTGTCAGATTGAATGTGGAGCTCAATTTTCCCTTGCCCTCACCAAATCTGGTGTTGTCTGGACCTGGTATGAATATTAGAGATTTTGATTATTTATTTTTTTTTAAGATGCATTACAGTACAATTCATGATTGAGTCTTAAAAATTGCTTTTTTTCCCCCTCAGTGAAGCTTTTTAACATTCTGCTGTTACATTGTGCAGGGGTAAGGGGGATTACTTCCGACTGGGTCATGGCACAGATGTTCACGTGCGCAAGCCCCAGATGGTTGAAGGACTGAGGGGGAAGAAGATTGTTCATGTGGCTGTAGGGGCCCTGCACTGCCTGGCTGTCACAGATACTGGACAGGTTCGCTACGGGCTTGGTTTTTAAATTTAGCTGCTGGGCGGTGTAGAGGAGTAGCACAAAAATAACTTCCTCCTACCTTTTTATTTTGGCACATTATTAAACAACTCATATTGCATGGTAAACAAAACTCACCTTTTGTTGATGGAAAGTTATTCACTTTAGTGCTTGTGTAAGATGAAGTGTTGTTTGGGTAGGTGTACGCGTGGGGGGATAATGACCATGGGCAGCAGGGGAACGGCACAACCACAGTCAACAGAAAGCCTACGCTGGTGCAGGGTCTAGAGGGACAGAAAATTACCCGTGTGGCCTGTGGCTCCTCTCACAGCGTAGCCTGGACCACCGTAGATGTCACCACACCCTCTGTCCATGAGCCTGTCCTCTTCCAGACTGCTAGAGACTCTCTGGGAGCCTCTTACCTTGGTAATTCCCACCAAATATCCATTGTTTTTCTGTTGTTGCATGCCTGTTGTTTAAAGTTAAAGTTTTGTGGGTGTGTTGTGTTTTTTTTTTTTTTTTTTTTTGTATAGGTGTGCCATCAGACAGTGATCCATCTTTACTAAGTAATAAGCTGAATGGCGTGAGCAGTGTGAAGCCCAACAGGCCGTCTCTGGCAAAGATTCTACTCTCTCTGGACGGTAATCTGGCCAAACAGCAGGCCCTGTCCCATGTGCTCTCTGCCCTGCAGATCATGTATGCCAGGTATGACCTTAATGCATATATTTAGGGCATTAGAACTACTCTGCATTCCAGATTGATGGTTTGCTGCTTCATAAAATAAAATAAATGATCTGGCATTACTTAATTACTCTCATGTCACACAGGGATGCAGTGGTGGGAGCATTGATGCCTGCCTTTATGATGCCTCTGGAGTGTCCCTCCAGCTCTCCGGTGCCCCCTTCAGATTGTTCATCAGCATCCAGCCCTTGTGAGGCTGAGGGTCCAGCCCTGCCCTCAGAAATGGAAGAGAGGGTCAGTCCACACCCCTGGATGGACAGCAAACGAGGAGAGGTGAGTGCTGCCTGTGCATGACTGCCTTCACATTTGCTGTACATTTTTTGGTGTTTGTTTATTTTCAGTAATCAATAATCTGCACCATTCACCTCCTTTTTTTTTTTTTCCCTTTTATTGACAATCATTCAAACAGGTATGACTGCTTTCACAGTACATGCTGTGCATTTACAAGCTTGTTCTGTCATAATGTATTGTGTGGTCTAGGTGACCACGTCTGAGGATGCCACTACCCCTTCTTCAGCGGTGACCCCTTCTGCTGCCTCTGCTTCATCTCGGCCCTTTATCCCTGTCACGGATGACCCTGGTGCTGCCAGCATCATTGCTGAGACCATGACCAAAACCAAAGAGGTCAGTCACACATGCTTTCATACAGTGGTTTTATGAACTCAAACATTTATTTATTTATTAATTTATGTATTTATTTGTTTATTGGTAAACATTTTTATTTTATTTTTAATAATTTAAAAAAATTATTTTAATTTTTTTGTTTGTTTATGGTGGCATCAGCTTGCTAATTTAAATCAAAATTCCTTAAACTGCGATAACGTATTATACTAAATGTATGGTTCTTTGATTATGCATTATAGAGGAAAAATAATGGCCCAAGTGAATTCTAGGCTGCCGGTCGTAGAAATATTCCTATTAATCATTCTTTGTTGATGTTTGTTCCTGATCATTAAAATGAAATGCATTTTAAGTCTGTTTAAAAAGGATTACATTTGTATGTTGACTTTGCTTCAATCTCTTGTATAAACTGAAATGATATTTACAGTGGCCTGGTTTGATTTATTGGAACAGGACTCTGAGAGCCAGAGTAAAGCAGTGGGCCCAGAGCCACAATATCTGGATGAGTTCACCAGTCTGCTGGTTCCCGATGACACACGTGTGTTGGTAGACCTATTAAAACTGGCTGTGTCTCTGCGCTCGGGCGATAAAGGCAAGGAAGTGCTGTCTGCTGTGCTGTCTGGCATGGGTACAGCCTTCCCACAGGTAAAACCAGCCTCTTTACTAACTAAAATGGTATCGTTTCATCTTTTTCATTTTTGTGTACTCCATAGCTTAATGTGTTTGTTGGCACACAGGTGGCAGATATGCTGCTGGAGTTGTGTGTGACTGAGTTAGAGGACGTAGCCACTGACTCTCAAAGTGGACGGCTGTCATCGCAGCCTGTGGTGGTGGAGAGCAGTCACCCATACACTGATGACACTTCCACCAGCGGAACTGTGAAAATACCAGGTCACCTTGTGTTTTTCTGTTTATTCAGCATCTCAGCATTCAACACAGCCTCATTGCTGGTGCTTGCCAAAGCATTATTATTTTTATTTGAACAAATCCCTAAACCTATGTATTAAGCTTTGGCACAGTTAGGCAAAGTTTGCACAAGCCACTCTTATTTGCTTTAGAAAATATAAAAATCTAGTGTTTTTTTTTTTTTTTTTTGATGAACAGAAAGTTCAAAAAACTCTATGCTTTAAGAATTAGGAGATTTAAAGACACTAAAATTTGAACTTGCATGTGGTTATTTTAGGTGCTGAAGGGTTGAGGGTGGAGTTTGATCGCCAGTGTTCGACAGAAAGGAGACATGACCCTCTTACCATCATGGATGGTGCCAATAGGATTGTGTCTGTTCGATCAGGTCACATTCTTTTTCCTTTTGTAACACTATTCAAAAAGTTGTTTGATCATTGGCCACATAACCTTACTTGTCCCCACCCCTTTAGGTCGTGAGTGGTCTGATTGGTCCAGTGAATTGAGGATTCCAGGAGATGAGCTCAAATGGAAGTTCACCAGTGATGGCTCTGTTAACGGCTGGGGCTGGCGCTTCACTGTCTATCCCATCATGCCTGCTGCTGGTACATCAGTTTAATATGACATCACTTCATTGTACATACTTCACATGTAACATGATGTTCCGCAGTGCTTGACCTTTTTATTGAATTACCTGCAGGTCCTAAAGACCTCCTGTCAGACCGTTGCATTCTGTCCTGCCCTTCAATGGATCTAGTAACATGTCTGCTAGACTTTCGCTTGAACTTTGCTTCAAACCGCAGCATTGTGCCAAGGTTGGCAGCCTCACTTGCTGCTTGTGCCCAGCTCAGTGCCTTGGGTAAGAGAAGAACCTTTGAAAGAATGTCATGTCATGTCTCATATCTCATATCATATCTCATATCATATATCATTATATATCATATATCAGACCCTGGACCACAAAATAAGGGTACATTTTTCGAAATTGAGATGGTTTGTTAGGATAGGACAATATTTGGCCGAGATACAACTATGTGTGACCCTGGACCACAAAACCAGTCTTAAGTCGCTGGGGTATATTTGTAGCAATAGCCAAAAATACGTTGTATGGGTCAAAATTATCGATTTTTCTTTTATGTCAAAAATCATTAGTATATTGCGTAAAGATCATGTTCCATGAGGATTTTTTTGTAAATTTCCTACCGTAAATATATCAAAACATAATTTCTGATTAGTAATATGCATTGCTAAGAACTTCATTTGGACAACTTTAAAGGCAATTTTCTCAGTATTTAGATTTTTTTGCACCCTCAGATTCCAGATCTTCAAATAGTTGTATCTCGGCCAAATATTATCCTATCCTAACAAACCGTACATCAATGGAAAGCTTATTTATTCAGCTTTCAGAGGATGTATAAATCTCAATTTTGAAAAATTGACACTTATGGCTGATTTTGTGGTCCATGTTCACACATTATATTATATTTTATTATATTATATTTGTATGTATAATTAATACAATTATGTTTTATTATAATTAATACTAGTCCATGTTTTGGAGATATTGTAGAAATGTCTTGGGCTTTTAGCAAAAAGATAATTTAATACTTGAAATCTTAATCTCAGATTTAATCTTAATCTCAAATTTAAGGATTTATAATTGATTTTCTACTGTATCTGTTTCTACGTGTTTGTTCAGCGGCTGGTCATCGTATGTGGGCCCTGCAGAGGCTACGCAAGCTCTTAACCACTGAATATGGCCAATCCATAAACATCAACCGCCTCTTAGGAGACAGTGAAGGAGAGGCTCGCTCTATGGTTAGACAATGTTCTATATAATTCATTCATACATTCATTCAGTCATTTATTATGTAATTAACATAGCTTGTATTGAATGTTGTGTAGAGTTTTACAGGAAGTGCACTAGCCGCTCTGGTGAAAGGACTTCCCGAGGCTTTACAGAGACAGTACGAGTATGAGGAACCCATAGTCAGAGGTGGCAAACAACTGCTCCACAGTCCTTTCTTCAAGGTATGTTTGTCTCTGTCACAGAAGAACACAGTAAGATTCCAATATGAGTTTTCCAAAAATATTTTTTTCTTGTCCTGTGTAGGTGTTGGTGGCACTTGCATGTGATCTGGAGTTGGACACTCTTCCATGCTGTGCTGAGACACACAAGTGGGCTTGGTTTCGCCGCTATTGTACGGCATCCAGAGTGTTAGTGGCTCTAGACAAGAGGACTCCTTTGCCCCGCACTTTCCTGGATGAGGTAGGGATTTCTAATATTAGTTTGAAATGAGAGAATCTCTTACTTAACAGAGAGCTGTTATATTTATGTTCTGTAAATATTTTGCATTTTTCCGCCAGGTGGCAAAGAAAATCCGAGAGCTCATGGCAGACCATGAAAACATGAACACACTCCATGAGAGTCATGACCTGTTTAAGAGGGAGCAGGATGAGCAGTTAGTTCAGTGGATGAACAGGTAAATCAACTAAACAAATTAAAGACCAGTGTTGTTTTAGCTAGTGAAACAAAGCCAAAAATTACTTTGTAACATTTTAAATGGATTGAGTTCTATTATTATTGTTTTTGTGAAGTTATTTGTTAAATTTCACAATTTTTTTCATGTTTGCTGTTCACTAGACGACCAGATGATTGGACGCTCTCAGCAGGTGGCAGTGGGACCATCTACGGCTGGGGGCACAACCACCGGGGTCAGTTGGGTGGTATTGAAGGAGCAAAGGTCAAGGTTCCCACACCAACAGAAGCTCTAGCCACACTGCGACCTGTTCAGCTGATCGGTGGAGAGCAGACCCTGTTTGCCGTAACTGCTGATGGGAAAGTAAGGCTTTTCAGGTTTTAAAAATGTTTAAAAATTCAAAGCCAGCAAAGGTTTCTTTAAATTCTTCAGTACAAATCTCATCTGATTCATTTTTTTTTTTTATTAAGTACAGACCTAATATCTAATATCTTAGTCAACCGAATAATGTCCTTACTAACTTGTCTTTGCTGTCCTCAGCTGTATGCTACAGGATATGGTGCCGGTGGTCGACTGGGAATAGGAGGCACAGAGTCCGTCTCCACTCCGACCCTGCTGGAGTCAATCCAGCATGTTTTCATCCGGAAGGTGGCTGTGAACTCTGGCGGGAAGCACTGCTTGGCTCTCTCCTCTGAAGGAGAATTGTACTCCTGGGGAGAGGCTGAAGATGGAAAACTGGGACATGGAAACAGAAGGTCAGCCCCATACTGTGGTTACTACTGTTGTCCTTTCACATGGGCACCTTTGGTTCGTCTCATGTAGTGACCTTCTACATACTTAACTTTCAATATTTAACAGTTTCCCATTTTCACAGTGAAGACAAATGCTTACAGAAAAGTAAATTTTGGACTTGATACCATCATTCTTTAGTGTCTTTGAGTACCATGGAAATTCTAAATACTGTACTATGGGATATGTCAGAATACCATCATATTACCGCCTGATACCATGACTGGATCGTACCACAGTACTTCATGTAGTTCCTTAAAGAAGCAAAAGTCATTACCCACTCCGATATGTGCGCTAGACTATCACTGATTCGGTTTAGCAGCTTATACTAAGAGGTACAGTATGCGTGACTGGTAGTGCTGTCTTTTTCCTAGCCCATGTGACCGTCCACGCGTGATCGAGTCTCTCAGAGGGGTGGAAGTGGTGGACATTGCGGCCGGTGGGGCCCATAGCGCCTGCATTACAGCCAGTGGAGAGCTCTACACTTGGGGCAAAGGTCGTTATGGTCGCCTGGGTCATGGAGACAGTGAGGACCAGCTTAAACCAAAACTGGTGCGTTTGTTATGTGTTATGCATATTTATCTGCCATGAAAACAAAAAGATTGCATATAGAAAATAACACAAATTTACTTCTCAATTTTTCTAAAACCAAATTATTTTGATTATTTAAGTATTTTGGATTATTGGATTATTTGGATTATTTTGAAAACGGCTGTTCAATTTGGTTTAGTTATTAGCATCACTACTCTCTAACACTGTATATTCTGTGAATTACCTGTGCATGTTTATAGGTGGAGGCTCTGCAGGGGCACCGTGTGATAGACGTTGCATGTGGCAGTGGAGACGCCCAGACCCTGTGTCTGACTGATGATGACATGGTGTGGTCATGGGGGGATGGAGACTATGGCAAACTGGGCCGAGGAGGTAGTGATGGATGTAAAGTGCCTATGAAGGTAGGACTGCTAGTGTAGTTACTCAAGCATCGAAGGCCTTCTGGTTAATCATTCCAGTATCAATCGTACATCTCATTCTCTCTCTCTCTGCTTAGATTGACTCGTTAACTGGATTGGGTGTTGTGAAAGTGGAATGTGGCTCTCAGTTCTCTGTGGCCCTCACCAAGTCTGGAGCAGTTTACACATGGTAATCAATCCCACAATGCAGTGGTACATAAACCAATCTTTTATTTAATGAGAACACATGTAGAGATGTTATGTTTATGTTTGTTTTAGGGGGAAAGGCGACTACCACAGATTGGGACATGGCTCGGACGATCATGTTCGCAGACCCCGGCAGGTCCAGGGTTTGCAAGGAAAGAAGGTCATAGCCATAGCAACTGGTTCTCTTCACTGTGTATGCTGCACAGAGGATGGTAGGTCATCATGTAGCATGTTTATATAAAATAGATTTCAGGTTTTTTGTTGTGTGGCATAGTCTGTATACCTATTTGTATTTGCTAAAGACATGAATTTAAACACACAGGTGAAGTGTACACATGGGGTGACAATGATGAGGGTCAGCTCGGTGATGGGACCACCAATGCTATTCAGCGGCCCAGGCTGGTGGCGGCACTGCAGGGCAAGAAGATCAACCGTGTGGCTTGTGGCTCAGCACACACACTTGCCTGGTCCACTAGTAAACCTACCAATGCTGGAAAACTGCCTGCTCAGGTACTGTACCACCAAATATAGCTCAATCAAACAAGACTACCAAAGAATCTCAAAGAACTTTGTGTTTAATGTCGTGTTTGTCTGTAGGTTCCTATGGAGTACAACCACCTGCAGGAGATCGCCATCATAGGCCTGAGGAACAGATTACTGCTCCTGCACAACATCTCTGAGCTCTTCTGCCCTTGTATCCCAATGTTTGACCTAGAAGGACGACTGGGTGAAACTGGACACGGCGTCTCCGTTGGCTTTGACACACTGCGTGGAATCCTTATTTCGCAGGGCAAGGTAAGAATATTTTTGTGGATAGTACTTGAATTTTTTTAAAATTTTTTTACAAATTACAAGTCCTAATTATATTTATTAATATTTGTTTTCAATATCTCTAGGAGGCAGCATTCCGTAAAGTTGTTCAAGCCACTATGGTTAGAGACAGACAACATGGGCCAGTGGTGGAGCTAAACAGGATACAGGTACACTTGTTTACACTGCACATGTGGTTTGAGATTTGCGTTCAACTCTATCCTCAAATAAATCTCACAGACAGGGTCCAAAATTATTATTTTGCATGATTTTATTTCTTTATTTTTTACATATTTAAAATATGTTAGCAAACAGATTCTTATGTCAGTATATTGAATTGTAACCCGTTGTGTTGTTATTAATATTATGTTTCAACCTTATAAGAAAAAAAAAATACAATTGATTTGCTCGGATCAGAAAGAGTCAGTTATTTGTTGCTTTTTAAAATGTATTTATTTACTATTTAACATGTATTTATGTTTCAAATTTGAAAAACTATGACCAAAATGCATGTTGTTTATTCATTAAAGTTCATTTTTGCTTGCGTTTCCCACTTGGTTTGAGAGTTCATTGGAGTGGTAAACAGAATCCAAATGAACAATTACTTTTAATGGGCAAAAATAGCTAGCGGGTCCTCCATAAAATTGTCTCCTTTTCCCTAATCACCGTAATTATTGTTGCATTTCCTGCTCCTTCCTGTCAGCACAGACATGCAAGTACTATGTACACCATATGATTATTATCATCCATTTTATTTTAGTTAAAATTTTGAGTGCGTGTTAGTAGCACTAAGTCTTAATACTTTGAGAGATTTGGTCATTAAGCATCATATGAGTGTGTGCTCGTCATGAGGTTCTTCATGAGATTTACCCCCAAATATGTTTATTCATGGACCAGTGGCCCTCTAATAGGGCCCCTGGAGCCTGGCACTGATCTGGCAAGTCTCACAGCCGAAAAGCATAACAATGGAGTTTGCACATCAGAGCAGAAATGCTGTATATGGAGAAGCTTGTAATGATTTATCGTCATTCTCTCGATCAGGTCAAGCGTTCCCGCAGTAAAGGAGGACTGGCAGGGCCGGATGGCACCAAGTCAGTATTTGGGCAGTTGTGTGCTAAGATGAGCTCTTTCAGCCCTGACAGTTTGCTGCTGCCACACCGGGTCTGGAAGGTCAAGTTTGTGGGTGAGTTTATATTTAGAGAAGGATGAAAGATGGGGAAAAAGAGGGAGAAAGGCCCTTGGATCCTCTCTTTAACATGCTTTTGACCTTTTGTGTGTGTTTGTAGGCGAATCAGTCGATGACTGTGGTGGCGGATACAGTGAATCTATTGCAGAAATGTGTGAGGAGCTACAGAACGGTCTCACTCCTCTCCTCATCGTCACTCCTAATGGCCGAGACGAGTCAGGAGCAAACAGAGATTGCTTCCTGCTCAACCCAGCTGCCAAGTCCCCTCTGCACATCAGCATGTTCCGCTTCCTAGGTACTTTCTGCTTGTGTTTCCTACATTGAAAATACTTTCAGGACTTGATAAAACAGTCTAAAATTTCACAGCTGTAGTACTTCCCTCCATTAGATCTGTTGATATTCCATGCTCTCTTTTTTTTTATTTTTTATTTTTTATTTGTGTATAGGAGTGCTCCTGGGCATAGCAATCCGTACAGGAAGTCCTCTAAGTCTCTACCTGGCTGAACCTGTGTGGAAACAGCTGGCAGGCATGAACCTGACCATCGCAGATCTCAGTGAGGTAGGACTGTGCGTGTGTGAATCCAAGTTTATTATCGTTAACTAAAACTATTGCAAAACTAAAACCTAAATGTAAAAATAAAAACATGTTTGTTTGTTTGTTTGTTTGTTTTGTTTTTGTTTGGTTTTTGTTTTGCTGTTTTTGGTGTTTTGTTTTCAATCAACACTTCAGGGGCAGGTTATGCTACATACCTGGGGTTAACTTTTATTCCAAAAATGAACATTGTTTCAGGATATAGTTATAATAATAAAAATACATATATGTGACACATCTTAAAACAAATGTGGAAGCAAAATATTTTTTTTAGTTTCAAAATCAGTTTGTTTAGTTCAATTTCCTGTGTTTAGAATTGTTTGTTTGTTTGTTTATTTAGTGTGTGTGGCTAGCTTTTTGATATGGTTGATTTGGTTTGATTGATTCACAAAACCAAAACGAAAAAAGATAAACAAACAAAATCAGAAACAAACAAAAAACCAGAAACAAAACAAAAATCAAAACAAAACAAAAAACAAAAATGCTAAAAAAAAAAAAAAGTAAAAAGAAAGATTAATTGAACTAAAAAACAGACTGATCAGTCTTTCTTTTTTAATTTATATGTTTAGTGTCAAAAAACAATATAATTCTGTGAGCCTCGAGGGCAGCGCACCAACATGTATCGCGGTTGCGCTTTGGCAAACATGTTGCGTGGTTCCCACTTCCTGTCAATACTTAATTGTCCTATCTTAATAAAGGCCAAAATGCCAAAAATAAATCTTAAATATATATATTTATAAATAATTCTTGTTCACAGTAATAAGTGTCAAGTCAGTTGTTTAATTAATGATATAAAAAAATGGTTAATGTTAAAACATTAAAAGATGATGCTTCAGTTCAAAGATGCTCCTTTTTGGCATCCATTTCATGATTATTGACTGAATGAACTTCCTGCCACATTTTGGAACCAATAACAATGAGTAAAAAAGGTTTAGATTAATCAACCAAGAGTTATCCCTTCTTTCTGGAATACCCCCCAGCATTAGACTGATTACATGACATGGCAAGTATGTCTGTAGTTGGAGCTTATGCCAAGCCCTTTTGAATTTATGTAAAAGAAAGGAATGAGAGTACATACCAGTGTACATGCATTCTGTACATTTGTCTTTAATGGTGGTCAGCTGACATAGATGACAGCCATAAACCTACCACCTCTAATGCATGTGTACTGTAAGCAGCTTTCTCTAAATCTGTGTGGTATGTTTGTGCTACAGTAAGACTGCATTTCTCAGCAGTTGTTCAGATATCATTTTATTGATCTCTGAGATGTGCTGTTTGAGATATACAGCAAAGTGTGTGGGTGAGTGTGTGTACATGCACGTGTGAAAATGAATGTGAATGTGAGTGTATGCGTCTCCTGCATTCATGCTGAGATCATGTGTTGCTGAGACGTCTGCAGTGATGGCGTTTCTCAGCGCAGGACGTCTCTTGCTCACAGAGCAGCTGTTGTTTGTTGCTTTTGCCTGGAGATATTAGAAAGGTTAAAGAGAAAGATTACCGAGCACAAGACAACAGTGAGACACTGACCGTGATGCACTCATAAAAACCCACACGTTCTTTTCATTCCTTTTCAATAGTTTTTTGGGTTTAGATTTATCTTGGGTTTAGATTTATCTAAGCATAGGTTTAGATTATCTTCAGTCATTTTTGTTGAATGAATCTAGGTCATGGAGACAGTCTCCTCCACAAAATATACTCCTGCTAGATCACTCAGATCTTCCAACTGCCATTTGAAGATTTGCTGAATCTGAAAGTGGCAAACTTTTATTTAAATATGCTCAAATCAAATCAAATATTTTTTATGTATGTATGTGGGCGATTAACTGGTAGAAATTTGTCAACTGGTAGAGGTTTTGGACTATCGTCTCTATTGTGGTTACTTTTACTTTACTTTACTTTTACTTTTAGTCATTTAGCAGACGCTTTTATCCAAAGCGACTTACAAATAAGAAAAAGTAAACTAAAAGTCGAAACTCTGTAAATACTTTATAAACACACACATTTAAGAAAATAAAGAAATTAAATAAAAATGAAAAAATGCATACAACATTTCAAAAACTAAACATTTAAATGAAAACAAAAAAAGTAAAGCTGAAAACAATTTAAAATATTAAAACAACAAAAGGTATGAGTATAATAATGCTTCTAACATAACACTAAGCTAAACACCAAAAAAACATGTGTATGTAGAGCCACACACATATACATACATAAAAATAAATTCAATATATATATTATTTCATTCCCATGTAGTATGAAGTACTAAAATAACTAAAATTAAATAAAACTAAAACTTAATAAACAACCAATACAGACATCAACACTGAGCCAAACACACGTTTTAAAAACAACAACAACAACTTACTTACACATAGTAAGAAATGGTTATAAAAACTGAAACAGAAGTGAAACAAGTAGTAGGAAAGAGGAAAAATAAAAAGTGATACTTATATCCTTTGGTCCCTGCCCGGTGGAGTCGCACGGTAGAGTCGATGGTCTTTACTCTTCAGTCTTCACACGACCGCTGCCGCGGTAAACTAAGCTTTTTCATACCCATCTAACAAAACACTACTCCAATTCAGCTGCACACACTTTCCTGTTAATCGCAACAAATTGCTAAGCAAGCGCCCGACACTGACAAGGGACATGATGCAGTACGAGACCAAACGCGATTTCAGCACGTCAATGGTTACATGCTCAGGTGAGGTTGCTGTGCTACGTGGTCAAGAAAACGTATCATTTGCACATGTTTTTAAGCATTGCGGTTTAAAAACAAGTGATTTTAAGCCGTTGAAAAGCAATCAGCAGTGAAAGAGAACTCATTTCGCTATATGTGCACGCTGCCTGAGAGACTGATTCTGAGCATTGTCAGATAGGCACGCTTTTGCAATACCCGTCTTTGCAAGTATCCTCGTAAACACTGTAAGTCTTAAGTGAAAGCAAACAGCTGAGAAAGAAAACACATGTGTAACAGTATATTGGATCTGGGCAGCTCTTAAAGTGACAGCAGTCTGATATTCCTGTTGTCTGTCATTCATGTTAATCAAACAACAAAATACAGAAAATCTCTCACTGCTCTTGACTAAGTCAACTTTAATAAAAAGAAATATATTTAATTTACACCGTGTAGAATATGCAGTGTTTTTATACATTTGATAACTTTATATAATGTATGTAGCATTTCTTTATTTGTTTTACTGTAGATTTTTGTCCTATTGCTTGTAATTAATTTAATCACTGACTGTTTACTTGTCTTCAGTGAGCTTTTTGGGTTTTTTTTTTTTTTTTTAAATTTTGGCTAGTATTAGTTTTTTTGTGCTATTGACACTGGTGACGAATTATGACATTTCTGTTGTATCAATTTTGATATCATAAATACCTTATTTAAAGCAAAAATAACTATATTGTGATATATATCTTTACTGTGAAATAAACTTACTCATATTGTGATATAAGATTTTGGTCATATCGCCCACCCCATATGCATGCATGTATGTATGTATGTATGTATGTATGTATGTATTTATTTATTTATTTGAATGAAGTCTTTTATGCTCACCAATGCTGTTTATTTTATCAACAAAAAAATCAGTAAAACCAGAAATATTGTGAAATGCTACTACATTTTAAAATAACAGTACTTTAAAATGTAATTTATTCCTGTGATGGCAAAGCTGCATTTTTAGCAGTCTTCGGTGTCACATGATCATTCAGAAAACATTTTAATATGATGTGTTGCTCAAGAAACATTTCTTGGTATTATCAATGCTGAAAACAGTTGTGCTGCTTAATATTTTGTGGAATTGTACACTCTTTTTTTTTTTTTTTTTTTAAAGGATTATTTTTGGTTAGCAAGTTAAAAAGAACAGCATTTATTTTAAATGTAAATATTTTGAAGTTCTTTAGTCTTGCTGTTGATCAATTCAATGCATACTGGCTGACAAAAAGTGATAATTAAAAATAAATAAATTGTGCTCCCCCCAATCTTTTGGACGATGGTGTATGTATAGTATGTTTATTTAAAGTTTTACTTACTTTTTCACAGTGTTTTACACCTGACCTCACTCTTTTTTTTTTTTTTGTGTTTTAGGTGGACAAGGACTTCATTCCCGGTCTGATGTATATCAGAGATAATGAGGCGTCTGCAGAGGAGTTTGAAGCTATGCCTCTACCCTTCACTGTGCCCAGTGCCTGTGGACAGGAAGTCCAGCTCAGCTCCAAACATTCCCACATCAGCCTAGAGAACCGCAGCGAATATGTGCGGCTAGCAATAAATTACAGGTGTGAATAATTTTCTAAAAAAAAAAGTTACCAGCAAATTCTGTGGAAACAAAAGTGTTCATGAATAATATAAATATTTACTGGTATGTTGTTTTGTTCTTCCAGGCTGCATGAGTTCGATGAGCAGGTGTCTGCAGTAAGGGAAGGTATGGCACGTGTGGTACCGGTGCCTCTGCTCTCTCTCTTTACTGGCTATGAGCTGGAGACCATGGTGAGTGTGTCTTTAATATAAACACAGACTGTGCAAATGTCATCATGAAATCTTATTAGACTCCATGTCACTTGTTTGTGTTGTTTAGGTGTGTGGCAGTCCGGACATCCCCCTGCACCTGCTGAAATCAGTGGCCACATATAAGGGGGTGGAACCAACTGCTCCTCTCATCCAGTGGTTCTGGGAGGTGATGGAGTCTTTCTCCAACACGGAACGCTCGCTCTTCCTCAGGTTCGTCTGGGGTCGCACGCGCCTCCCCAGGACCATCGCAGATTTCCGTGGACGAGACTTTGTGGTGCAGGTAACTTGTGGCTGTGAAAAGTGTGACGTAAAGGGACCATTCCCCAAAAATTAATATCTGCTTAACGGCATATATATATTTACACGCTAATAATGAAAATGGATTTGCGCAGCTTGTCAGTGAAGTACGGCTCTGTGTAGTAAATGCTGCTCAATGTGAAATCACGCATGTGATGGAATTTACCTCTGATTACAGAACCGGCTTTACTGACAAGATGCGCATGAAATATTGCACGATATTTATCGTGCAGCCCTAGTTGGGAATTATAATACGAATTTAAAAATAACTTTCAAATTCAAATTTAGTTTGTGTGATGGCAAAGCTGAATTTTCAGTAGACATTACTCCAGTCTTCAGTGTCACATGATCTTTCAGAAATCATTCTAATATGCTGATTTGTAGATCAAGAAACATTTCATGTTATTATCAGTAATGAACTAATGTTTGTTTGTTTTTGTTTGTTTGTTTCTAAAACATAATTTGAGTAAAAAGTTCAAAAGAACAGCATTTATTTATTAGAATTTTTTGCAAAAGATAAGTTAATTTAATTTTATTTCATTTTTAAATTGCATAATTATACTTTTTTTGTATTGGGCAATTCTGCATTTATATCATACTTCTGATAATTTTCTCATAATTCTCAGAAAAAAAAGTCAGAATTGAACCATATAAACTTGCAAGATATAAACTCTTGAAAAAAGGTCCAAATTGTGAGATGTCACTATTACCTTTTTTATTTTTTTCTGCTGTGATGGGGGGAAAAAAACTGAATTGCAAGATGTAAACTCAGAGGGAAAATGTCAGAACTATGAGATGTAAACTCCAAAATTATAAGAAAAAAGTCAGAATTTTGAATTTGTCTCAATTCTTTTTTTTTCCCCCTCAGATTTGTGAGTTAAAATTTTGCAATTTCATGTTTATATCTTACAATTCTAAGAAACAGTCCGAACTGTGAGATAAAGAGTGACAAATAAATATTACTGCTAATTTTGAGAGTATTTGTCCTATTTGACCAGGTACTGGATAAATACAACCCACCGGACCACTTCCTCCCAGAGTCCTACACCTGCTTCTTCCTGCTCAAGCTGCCTCGCTACTCCTGTAAGCAAGTCTTGGAGGAGAAACTAAAATACGCCATTCACTTCTGCAAGTCCATTGACACGGATGACTACGCACGAATTGCTTTGAGCGGTGAGCCAGCCGCAGACGACAGCAGCGACGACTCTGACAATGAGGATGCGGACTCCTTTGCTTCCGACTCCACGCAAGATTACCTGACAGGCCACTGAACTCTTAACCCCTGGTTAAACTCCGTCTCACAAACACACACACAGACCTAGTGTAGGAAGTCTTGAAAATAAGCTGACAAAAAGAAGTTGAAATGAAAACTGAACTGAAGATGTCTGTTTTAACCTCACTTATTAATATGTGCATAGACACAAATACAACTAAATGAAGAGAAAGAAGTGTATATCATTATGTGCAATTAGCTTTAAAGCATTATTAAGCCGGTGAAAAGCAAGATAGAGGTTTTTTTTTTTGGTTTTTTTTTTAATCTTTGTTGTGAAGAGAACCATGAAGACAGGAGAAACTACAGATCTCTGTTAAACATTGTTCACGTTTTATTACAGAGGACAGACCGCTTAGCCTTGCACTGTGGTAGACGACTCCTGACAGACTCCTGATCGATTTTGTGTTAAATAGGTAGTATTATGAACTGTAGCTTTGGCTCTTTGTTTGAAAACAGCAGTGTTTCTTTAAGAACCTTTTTAACTTTGAGCAGCACATTTTGTTTTCTCATTTGGTCAGTGGAAGCCTGGTCAGGGGTTGTTTTTAAGTCGTCGGTCACTGTATTCTCTCCTCCTCCTATATGTGTCTGCACTGTTCTCCTAATGGAATGTATATAATTTGATTGTGCCATGTGTTTATGAGAGGTCTCATTCCCATGTTATAAATAAATGTTCATTTCTGTTAATAAATTTAAACCAGATTTCTCCTGTAAGTTTTATTTTCATTTTTTAAAACTTTTTCTTCTTTTGAATTAATCAGGGATATTTTGAATTTTTCCCAGTTCAATCAAGCAATATATACTCTATAAATATAATTACATAAATTCTAGGGCTGTCAAAAGATTAATCATGATTAATTGCATCCAAAATAAAAGTATGTATGTATGTAGGCATGTATGGTATGTATGTATGATCTATAAGCTCTAATCATCAAAATTAAAGCAAAAAAACTTTTGAAATGTTTTATTATACATGTAATGAATCTAAAATATATGAAAGTATATATGATAAAAGTATATATGAAGTTTTTCACGATATTGTAATTTTTTGAGATGCACGTGTATGTGTATGTATATATAATTTCATACATGCATGTTTGTATTTATGTATACATAAATGTATATATAAAATATATATATATATATACACACACACACAGTTCTACACAGTACACACACATGCGTATTATGTAAACAGACTTTTATTTTGGATGTGATTAATACAGTACAATCTGCAATACAGATTTATAAAAAGAAAAAAAAATAGTATAATTCCTAATATATCGGTCAAAATATTTGTCAGTATATCTGAAATGCAGTTTGTTTTATTTTATTAATTGCATAATTATTCATTTTGTTTTTGCAGGCTGTATGTTAGCTTTTGGTGTTTTTATTCCCAAAGGCAAGCTGGAAAAATATAACATTTTAAGCAGTTAACAGCGTAAACTATGTAGTTTTGATTATGCCTGATATGTAATATAATAGCCAATATTTAAAAAAAAAAAAAAAAAATTCATATTCACTATCTGACAGAAAAGAGTAGTAACAGTTTATTCTAAAATTTGAATTTGGTTTTTGAATTTAAAAATGTAAGCTCTGATATTGCTTGCTTCTGGTATGGATACTGGAAATAATGATTTTACTAAAAATAATGAAATCAAATGCATTCTAAAAGTGTAGTTTTATATTTGAAATCCCCAAGTATGTAGTCAGTTTGCCATTGTTTCAGGTTAACATGGTTTAGATTCTGTCTACTTTGGCTGTAGACTCGTGTGGGGTTTCAGACCAGTTAAGACACATTCCTCTCAAAAACACTAACCTAAACGGTTTAATAAAATCCTCGTAATGACCTGCATGACTGGCACTGGCTTAGTTGGTAGAGAGTGAGCACTTCCACCCCCTTACAGCTCTCACGTGCAGCCAGAGGATAGTCAAGTGATGTTTATCCATGAACTGGCTGAGCCATCTAGCTCTGAATATGTTACTTTTGGTTCACTGACTTTGTTGTTAATGGGCCACAGTAGTAAGCTCAGAGGTCAAGGGTCACATCGTAACCCGCCTCCTCTATCTTTTTGTCTACGTCAAAGTGTGACGTAGGCCATGGAGATAAAAGGGTGTTAGGGGTGCGAGGAGGAAAAGAGGAGGGTAAAGTGTTTTATGATGGCTTAATTTGGCTTAGAAGTCAGGAGCATTCTTCACCGTCTTAATGCTTTTTTCTTTCTTTCATAAGCAGAAATCACAGAGCGCATTATGCTGGAATGGGTCAGGTGCTCTACTCATGTCGGGTTGGCTCCAGGCAGGCAGAAGAAATGAACCAGAGCTGTAAAACTGTAGTACTTTAAGAATGCAGCAGCAAGATCTGACTTTACTGTACATTCATAAATCGTTCAAACAGCCTGAGAAAAACAAAACGCTTGTTTTAAGCCAGTCAGGCTCAACTTTGTATCTGAGGTTTGATGGATTATCTCGGCAAAGGAGAAGTGCTCGCTAACACAGATTTAGACAGATTTGTGAACAATATTTGAGAGAAATAGGCCTTTTGTGTACATAGAAAAAGTCTTAGATCTTTGAGTTCAGCGCATGAAAAATGGGGGCAAAAACAAAAGTGTTGCGTTTATAATTTTGTTCAGTGTATATATATATACTGTATATAGACTGATACAGTATTTGCAATATTTTTGACTAGTGGACTCCACTGTATATTTGGTTATGAAATACGGCTTTAATTAATCTTAAAAACTGAGGAGTTCCTGTACCCTTCTTGCTCTTCCTGTCGATTCAGAAAATGAAATGTTATGTAAGAAGAGTTGAATTCATTCAGTTGGGTTGCATAAGCAGACACCACTGTAGGAGGGCATGTGTGTGGTCAGTGTGGAGTTTTTTGTGATTAGGAGATCTCAGTCAGCCGGGATCTGTTGGATGTTTTATGTGATCTCAATAGCCACATGCTGGATAAAGCATACTTATCTCTACCTCTTTGTGTCTCTTTTCCTTGTTATTATCCAAAGACTCCGTTTGACCTTGCAGAGTCCAATTATGCACTTCAGTGGGTTTCACAGTCTCTCCCATTTCTGATGTACACCAGTATAAATGGGCTCCCACAGGATCAATCTGATACTACATCACATCCAAGGTTTTTTCTTTTAGGAATGTGCAGGAAGTGCTTAGGAAATATACATGAATCCAAACAGCTGATTGAAGAAGTTGCCTGTCTTGATTATTCTCAAATCAATTCCCTCTTATCAGTATCATGAGGAAGATGTTCCCCATTTGCCTTAATGACAGCGGCCCTTGAGCATGATTTCTACATGTTTGTATAAAACTTTTTTCCAGCATGATCCAGCTTATGCATACATTGTGTTGTTATATTGGCCATAACCCTCAGACACGAGTGTAGAGGGGTGAAGACCTCAGACTGTGTGCATTGGGCCAAAATCTAGAATCTACTAGAAGTCACATGAAAGTCTCTCACTCTTGCCTCTTCCCCACAGCGATCAACGACGCTTTTTACAACCCGTGTGATACACCACATCACCTCCATGATCATTCAACTCTCTCTTGCTTTCCTTCTGGCTGCTTAATGACACTTTCACATGCATTTTATTCTGAAATCTGATGCACAATGAACAGAAAGTGAGTCATTTTAGATGCAACACAGAACTATGTGTGTTAAAAGTTGCCCACCCAGAATCAGCTTTTGGATAATTCCTTTAAAACATAAATAGGATGATGTCTTATGACCTCTGTCGTTGAATTTCATGGTTAATTTGACATCTGTCCTCTGACTTTGACCCCTGCCAATGATCTGCTCGCTGCGTCTCCTCATTAGTACTGACATTTTCTTTTCTTTTTTAACTGATACTTGTGAATACTTCAAATTCTGTGTATGCAGATTGTAGAAAATGTGAAAGTATTGAGTTAGTAATGCTGGTAAATTAAAAAAGTATTGCTCACAAACGCTTATTTTTCATCTCGAGGGACTGATTGGTTCTTTTGAGTATAAACTTTATCTCAGATGTTTCTCTTAAATTGTGAAATAACAGCAGGTGTAAATCAATCAATTGATGAAATACAGTGAATTTATGGAGCTATCCTATTAATGTTAAGAGCACTGCATAGGTAATTTGGGATATGGAATTTTCTGATGACAAATATTTACATTCATATTGAAATATCTGACTGATTACAGTCTTCCAGAGCAAAGTTTGTGATATTGTTAAAGATTTTCAAATCAACTCTCAGCAATCTCTTCTGGAGTTTCGGAGAAGACATATAAAAGAGTCTCTTTAATTGCTCCAATTGTTGTGTTTTTTGTTTTGTTTTGTGTTGTTTTGATTTGATTTGTTTATTGTTTTTTTTGTTTTGTTGTGTTGTGTTGTGTTTTGTCTTGTTTTGTTTGACTGCTCTTTTTAAAAGCAGGTCTTGGTCAGTAAGACGGATGCAAAGTAGGGCAGTGAGATTCCTTCAGCTCTTGTAAGCAGTCATCATACATAGTAAGTTGCTAGTGAGTAATAATACTTGAGTGTGTGTGCAAGAAACAGTCATTTCTTCATTGTGTGTATTGCTTTGGTCGGGAGGGGGGGTTGCCTGTCTTCAGGCATTTAGGGAAAGTTTGGTAAAGTTGGGCATGCCTTAAACACTACCAGTGTTAATGAGTGTCCACTTCCACAAGGTATCAGAGGGTCTGAGAGAAGAAGAAAGAGGGAGGCTTGTTAATTCACTCTCTTCTGTCTGTGTGCAGAGTTTGCTGTGGGTCACTCCCTCCATCTCCTAGAAGAAGTCTACAACTTCCATTTAAGACTGAGCATCTTCCTCCTCCTCCTGAGCTCATGAAAACCTGCAGCCTGTGTGCGGCACTCGTGAGCCAGCCAAACCTGTTTGGACCCACTGGATTTCTTTTTTGACTTTTTCACTTTTGTTTTCGTGTTATAATATCATTGTCATCATCATTGTCGTTGTTGTCATCATCTCAACCACTTCACCTTTTCATTCTCTGAATTGGCAGGTAAGGAGTTTAGATTTTAAAAAAAGAAAGAAAAAAAGGGTAGAAGTTAAATTAAAATATATTTTAATACAATTTTAAAAAATCACTTTTGAACAGACAAAAACTGCAACAGTGAAGTCAGTTCAATAATAACTTGCATATATATTTGAACTCTATAATTTCAGACCATGTCTACAATATTATCTTTTATGCAAGTGTGGGATGCACTTTGCCTTTTGTATCCACAAATACAAACAAACAAAATTTATTTGATTTGAAATGGTCTTATTTTCACATACAGTATTTGTACTAAATACATTTTTCAATGGATTAATTTTTCTTCCCACACTTGGAGAGAGGGGGCAAAGAGGAATGTACACTAATGTCTGGAGAGTGTGTGAGAGCTTTGTGAGTGTTAAGATTCTTTATGGATTAATATTGCTCTGATTCAGAGGTAAAGGGGTAAAGCCTCTAGCTTTTGCTCTAAAGTATAGTTTATATTACATTATGTTTTAATTAGTGAACATCTTAAAAATGTAATTAGTAAATATTATTTAATAGTAAATATGTTTTTATTTATTTATTTTTTAAATTCTGAATCACTATTTTGGCAACAAAAATTCGAGTTAATAAAAAATAGAGTTAATAAACAATTTAATATTAATGAATGTTTCACGCCACCCCCATCTCTCTCTCTCTCTCTCTCTCTCTCTCTCTCTCTCTCTCTCTCTCTTTCTCTAAGCTGCAAATATTTGCAGAATGACTCACTGGTAAAGTACTAGTAAATCTAGTCCCACCCTGAGACTTGTACAGTACGGCCCACCATCCATATTTGAGCTGGAGTCAGGGCTAATTTGAAATATTCCTTATGTGTTGCATTTACAGTATAACACTCACTCTTGCTACAATAGATGACATGTTTCTGCAGACTGCGTTAACACACTGACAGTGAGCACTTTGTTTTGACCACTGGTACAAAAGAGCTTGTTTGATTCTGCAACAGTGAGGAACGGAAATCAAACAAACACCGGTCACTAGTCACTGGTCACAGGTCACTGATATGTCCAAGCGTGTATTCAGGCAGACCTTGAGCTTTCAACACAATGACTCTCCTCTGTGTCTGAACTGTAGCACAGTTTGAGCAAAGAGTGACCTTTAGTCCTAATCCAATTACCCTGGACACTCTAGAAAGCGGTTTATGATTCCTGAAACATTATATTTTTTGGCTTCTCATTGATTAGTCATGCCACGTCTGGTGTTGTTTGTTGTGTTTTTTTCCTCACTCCTGCGGTTGTTAAGGGGTACAAACAATAGGTGGTGGTCTCAAGGACATAATGGCTCTCTCTTTTACTGTATATACAAACAATTCGAAAGGAAGAAAATAGGCAGAAATAGCCGTAAAATCTCACAGGCTGTCAGTGAAGTGATGTCTATTATGTGAAAATAAGTCTCTCATAATAGTTTTTAATAATTTCCACTAGGAGGAGCTGTTTAACAAAACCTCAATAGAATGAGTGGTGCTTGCTAAAGCTATTACTATTGCTCATTCTTAGGGTTAGAGATTTCAATACTGAATAGGCTCATAGAAAATGGAATTAATAAATTGATTTTATTGTATTTAATTCTGTATGTTTAATGGCATCTCATTTAACACCTTTAACTATTTTGATTTTATAATGGCTTAAAATATCTATGTAATAGTTCTATTATATAGTGTTTTATTAATATTGTAACCACTGATCTCTCTCTATTACTGTATTTTAGATTCAGGGTAGGGCAGTGCTGTTTTAGTGTTAGTTATGAAGTATTATAGATTTTGAATTAGCTTTAAATTTACTGTATATTTTCAGTTTTCGTTTTAAGTTTTAGTAATGTCATGTGCTTTTATCTTTTATTAGTTTGTTTATTTTAATATTTATTTAGCCTTAATTTGTTTTAATTTCAGTAGTTTTCGTACTTCTAATTAAAATTGTATTTCACTTGACAATGCAACATTTCAATTTTTTTTAAAATAATGAATTAATTTTAGTTTTATTTAACAATAAAAACACTGGAGAAGGGGTGGGGTTTAAAATATCTTTACAATAGTACACTATACAAATATATTTATTATATAAAGGATTTATGTTTCTAAAGCTGTGCATATCTAAATAAAGACATACCTGTAAGTTTTTGATGCAGTCAGTATAGTGTCATATCCAAACATTAGAAAATATACTTGTAAACATAACATATGAATACTAATGAAACTGGGCTGCAACTCATTGGTCATTAAAATAAGTAAAACATATTCCACAGTGCTCTTCTACTTATAAAACTCACAGCCTACTTACCCCCCCACACACAAAAACTCTTGTTTTACTCTTAAAGTTGAAAACTCTATCTGTCTTGGACTCTATCTAGAGCTGTGAGTTCATAGAGGTCTATGTGTGAAGATGTAGGTCTCTGTGTGAAGGAGGGTGTGTGGAAAAGTAATGCCAGGGTCAAAAGGGTGAAGTCAGTCCTTAATTAGGATGTTTCTGTGTCTGTGACTCTCAGACTGGAACCTTACAGTTTAGCTGTCAATCACAGATTGAGAGGTTAACTCTTGAAGTGCCTGAGACTTTGAAATAGCATAGGGATTGTGGCTGCAATATGTGGCCATACACTTTTAGAAGTTTTACAGTAGTGTTTGTGGCATTCATATTCTGTATGAAGTGTCTTGGTGTATAATGAGTCTTGATGGAAAAATGTGTTGTTTGACTGTGTTTGCTATGTGCATGTGAAGCACTAGAGGGGGCAGGTGCATCCTTATGGAATAAAATCATACGCAATGCAGTTCTGTATCTCTAATTATTTCTGTTCTGTAGTGGCTTACAGAAGTCATTTTAAACTGGAAATGTAAGTCCTGATGCTAGTTACCCTAAATATGAAACCTGTGCTGCATTAAAAGATCATTTGACCTCATGTGTTCCCCTTCTCCTCCAGTTGCGGTCCAGTGTGCCTGAGTGAAGATGTACCTGGAGAATAAGAGTAATATTGAGGTGGAGATGTCTCAAACTGGAGGCCAGGGTCACTCCAGCAGGGTAGGCTGCAGAAAGTCTGACACTGTGGCTGGGAACTTTGACGAGCTTCGTCTGCTGGAGGGATTCTCTGGGAAGAGAGAGATGCAGAAATTGCTGCAGGCTGCAGCCATGCCCTCGGGACACTGCATAATCTACACTGATGTCCATCAAGATGATAGGTAGGACAGTTGGGGGTTTGACTATCAAATAGTTAATCAAGAATGAATTCTGTTAAAGGGATATTTCACCCCAAAATTAAAATTCAAAATTCATCCATCATCATATATTCATTCTCATTTTGTTCCAAACTTGAATTACTGACATTTTTCTTTTGAGAATGTCTTTGTCCGTGAAATGAAAGTCAGTGGAGTCCAAAACATTTTTCTAATGATATCAGAAATTTTCTTTTTGGGGTGAACTATCCTTTTAAGTGTATTTTAATTTGATATTTTCATAATTCATAATTTCATAGTTTACTGGTGCATTCAAGTCAATAATTACTAGTTTTAATTGCAAGTAGGAAACACAACTTTCTTTGAGTTGCACCATCTGTATTGATGGTCAATTTTTTAAGAATTAAATTATTATTTTTTATTATCTTTACATTGACAGTAAATCTAGCTAAGTTGCATGTAAAAATATGATAGTATTGTATAATTATGATACATAATATAATATATAAATACAATATTTAACAATTTGCTTTATAGCACTTTTATAAATTGAATAATACATAAAAAGCAAAACACACCAATATTCTTTATTTGGCATTTTGTAGTTATTAAAAAAAACATATATGTTTGTGTTCATTCATTCATTTCTTTCTTTATTCATTTATTTATTTGAAAGGTACCTGCAGTGTTATTTTAGTGGGGTTGAGATACTATCATAGTTTTTATTAATTTTTTTTAATCTTCCCCCCCCTCCCCCCTTTTAATTTTAGTTAAAGTTTTTGTTGATGTTTGTGTGTTTTTGTCATTTTTAGTAATTTTTGATTTTGGAAGTTTTATCATTTTTGTTTTATTTTAGTACATCATGTTACATCAAGTAAAATGAGAAATATTGGCTGAAATGTTTATTTATTGTCAATGTTTATTTTATTTCAAGTAAAGAATTTTTTAATGGTTTTAATTAATAACTCTTGGGAACATTGCCATCTTTGTCCAACCAACACACCTGATGTCGTAATTACGACTTCTCAAATTGTAAGTATGAACTTTCCTGGAGGACTCGATATGTCAAAGTTGATTTGGACAAACAGGTAGTTCCACCCCAAACACACTGAACCAGTCTCGAGCGCAAACGAACGGAACAATGTTTTGATAGCCACAGTGTTTACGATCTTCTGGGAGATCAGTCTACAAATAACTTGCTTTTATTTGTCTCTGTACATTAAACTGTGGTAAGAGAAAATATTTTAACGAAGCAGCACGCGTCACCTTTGAGATGTTTCGAAGAAACCTCATTCTGGGAAAAGAATCTTAATGCAAAATGTACTTGACGAATTCATTGTAGCATTTTACTTCTGGTATTATGGCTGACATTCAGCATAACACATTTGGCAGATAAGGTCTCCACAACCCTTAGTGAGAGCTTTTCTGTGTGAAACAGCTGCTAATCGACTCTAAAGAGGATTGGTGCTCACGTGTGGAGTCACATTACTATAGTAACATCATTGTAAATGTGTGTCTATGTGAGGGAAAAAATGTGTGTGTGAGGTACTGTAGAATATGACAATGGGGGTCTTAATCTCAAACAGTTTTAGATCAGCCATCACGTGATTAATTGTTAGTCATGCATGAGATGTGATCTGCTTCTGCTCTCATGACTGCTCTCTTCTGCAGGAATTCTTTAATGATAACCACTCTCAATGAAATCAGCTGATCACATCACATGTATTATTTTACAAAATATGCATTTCAATAGTTGTTTGTTATCTGTCTTTTTCTGTCTTGTGGGAAATATTCCATAATTTAATTATATAGAAAGCTTCAATGGTTGTTTGATTATCTTTCTGTCCTATGGGAAATATGCCACAGTTATATAAAAAATATGCCATATATTATTGCACACATATTATTATTTAAAAGTTTAGTCTCAGTAAGATTTTTGAAAGTTTGAAAGTCTCTTATGCTCACCAAGCATGCACTTATTTGATCAAAAGTACTGTAAAATAGATATAGGTATATTATATGTGTGTGTGTGTGTGTGTGTTTGAATATATATATATATATATATACAGTACAGGTCAAAAGTTTGGAAACATTACTATTTGTAATGTTTTTGAAAGAAGTCTCTTCTGCTCATCAAGCCTGCATTTATTTGATCAAAAATACAGAAGCAAAACAGTAATCTTGCAAAATGTTATTACAATATAACATAATGGTTTCTGTTTTAATATACTTTAAAATATAATTTATTTCTGTGATTCAAAGCTGAATTTCCATCAGCCATTACTCCAGTCTAAAGTGTCACATGATCCTTCAGAAATCATTCTAATATGCTGATTTATTATTAGAATTATCAATGTTGGAAACAGTTGTGCTGCCAAATATTTTTTTGGAAACTGCGATACTTTTTCAGGATTCTTTGATGAATAAAAGATTAAAAAGAACAGCATTTATTCAAAATAGAAATCTTTTCTAACAATATAAATCTTTGCTATCACTTCTTATCAATTTAACACATCTTTGCTGAATAAAAGTTTTAATTTCTTTCAATAAAATAAAAAACATAAAAAAACTTACCTAACCGTTTTGAACGGTAGTGTATATTGGTAGAAAAGATTTCTGTTTTAAATAAATGCCCTTCTTTTTAACTTTTTATTCATCAAAGAATCCTGAAAAAAATATCACAGGTTACAAAAAATTATTAAGCAGCTCAACAGTTTCCAGCACTGATAATAAATCAGCATATTAGAATGATTTCTGAAGGATCATGTGACACTTTAGACTGGAGTAATGGCTGATGGAAATTCAGCTTTGAATCACAGAAATAAATTATATTTTAAAGTATATTAAAACAGAAACCATTATGTTATATTGTAATAACATTTTTCAAGATTACTGTTTTTCTTCTGTATTTTTGATCAAATAAATGCAGGCTTGATGAGCAGAAGAGACTTCTTTCAAAAACATTACAAATAGTAATGTTTCCAAACTTTTGACCTGTACTGTATATATATATATATATATATATATATATGTGTGTGTGTGTGTGTGTGTGTGTGTGTGTTTATGTACATACATACATACATAAATACATACACACACACACACACACACACACACATACATTTGTAACACTGTAAATGCTTTAACTGCCACTTTTGGGCCATTTAATGTATCCCTGCTGAATAAAAGTATTAAAAACTCTTTTTGAAATTTCAGTTTAACTTCACCGTATGATATTATTAAAAATGGAGCAATTTTCTTCATATTGTTCATGAAATTACATTGTCAGGTAGCGTTAAATTAGGCTTGTATTCTAGGCCAGATCTAAGAGGATAGTAGGTGTCCCACTGGGTTATGTACTCCCCCCTCTTTGGTTTCATTCTCATCTGGACCTCACACACTCAGATCCAGGCACAATAAGAGAAGGCTTTACTTCGTTTATAAATCCTGCATTCGGTGAGCTAACATTTCAAATCTCCTCTCCGTTGTGTAACTGCAGGGAGAGGGATTAAAGGCCTTGAAATATCCTGTCTAATCTCCCTTTTGCCCAAACTCAACACCAGGATATATCCTGGAGGCCATGGCTATTAGGTCTTGTCTGGAGCACACAGACACACTCATACATACCTCCATCCCAGCTGTTTGCAGCGAGCTGAGGCATTCGGTAGGGGTGGGTGAGTTGTTTGAGTCTTCTGTAATGCTAAGCAGCTGAGGTTTGGGATTTGCCCAATGATGTGTTAGAATTGGACTAGGGCTGACTCTATAGTCTAGCCTGTGCTGAGCAGTATTGATCTATTCTGGCATTCTGCAAAAGGCCCTCCATAACCCACACACACAAACTCAGAGCCAACTGAAGAGATAAGAGGGACCTTACCCATTTAAACTGTCATTAATTATGACAAACAGAGAATTTTTCACAATTATTAGATCACTGAAGAGGCTCCAGTAATTAGCCCGCAGAGTTCTCGGGATTTCCATCTGTTCTATTCACACAGGCCGAAAAATATCAACACTGCTGGTGTCTCTGAGCAATGGCTCAGAACCCATCCTTTCTCTTCCCCCTCTTCTTCTGGAGATTTCTATTGATTTTTTTGTTGTTGTTATTGAGTATATGAGATGTGAAATGTTTGCTTTATGACTACAGTAAATAATAAAGCTGTCCTTGTCTGAGGAAGTTGAGAGGATAAAGTGTGATTACTGAATGAAGCAATGCTAGTGGCCTAAATTATATTGAAATATATTAATGTGATACTACGGTATGCATGTACAACCATATTAATATATTTACATACCTTTTATGATGCTTATATTACAAAGTCATTAAAATAATTATTATTGATGCATGCCAGGGTTTATTAAACAGGGCTTCCCAAGGAAACTGCAGGGGGTTCATGAGTTTTTGTGTACATAATATGTGTGTGTACTGTGTATATTTATTATGTATATGTAAATACATACACGCATGTATATATTTAAGAAAAATATGTTATGTTTATATATATAATATAAATTATATGAATATAAATATATACTTGTAAATACATATAATATATACAATACATACAGAGGGAATTAAAATTTTATTTTGGATGTGATTAATTGTGATTAATCGCTGCCCAGCACTAATATTTTATAAATATATATTTAAAATCTATCTGTCTGTTTATCTGTCTATCTAGATAACATATAGATATAGTTTTCATATGAGGTGAAATGTCATCTTAGTTTAAATTTCATTCAAAATATATGACAAAATAATTTCAATATAATGTTTTGGCCGTTGTGCATGCCTATATATATATATATATATATATATATATAAATACCTACTAAAACGATTGTGATAATGTTGCCATGTGACTAATAACCAACATCAAAGGACCTGCAAATGTGTTTTTAAATTATTCAAATAACAGCTTAAATTCTCAGGCTGTATTTCAAATAAATATTTTACATCTGAGGGGTTCGAATGACAAAAAAGTTTAGGAACCCCTGTCTTATAGAGTACATTTTAATTTGGGAGGAACAATACAAGATTTACTTTAGCTTCTTCAGTTTTAGTTGACATTTTGTTTAGATCATTTTTTAATGGAAAAAAAAATCCACAAAAATCCCCTGCTGTCCCTAAAAACAAATTATTTCCTGGGTCAGGATTTCAGTTTACATTGTAGTCCTGATTTCTTTGAATGACACTCTAACTTTGAATATCTGTTAAATGACATGTTGAAAGATAAATATTTTAAAATCATGAGATTGCGGCATTGACTTTTGTTGGGGATTCGTGCATTACATGAGCCTGTCACTGGCACAAGATAAAGTCACAAAACAATTATTTTATTTATTTAATTTAATTAATTTTTATATTAACAATTTATTTCATTGTGTCACTGTATTTTATGGCATGCATGGGAAACCAAGGCCAGAGTATTATTCTAGTTTACAAGGCCTGGATAAGCAGGAAGCTGTTGTCCTTAATCCTGTCATAACCATATCACTTTCTTGCCTCTGTAAATTTGCAAACCACCTGATGCCCATCCACCCTGACAAGTTACGAGGTGTATATTAAATCATCAAGACAGCTGTATGAGGACACAATGGACCAGAAGGATGACTTATATAACTGTTGTTAATCTTTTGGATGTGTAACTTGCTAATGTTTGCAAATCTACATTTATTTTATGATCATGTAGCTTAGACCTTGTTTGACACAGGATGATTGATAGTGGTGTAAAGATGACTAAACAGAGACCAAAAAGGAAGAATGACTTTCAATTCTGCTCAAAGACTTTTAGTTCCATTTTATTTCAGCTGCCAGTTTTTATAGAAGAGTCAAAATGGATGCCAAAAATTGATTTCTAAATGTGGCTGAGATGTTATTTATGACAGACATCATGCTCGGATTTAATAAGTTTTCTCTTTGTTCCCAGGCACAGCTTCAGCATGGTAAACCTAGTCAAAGGCAAACCCAACCAAACCAACCACACAGAACGGTCACCCCTTCTCAAATTCCCCCAAAATGACAGGTGAGCCTATACTGTATTTCCCTGTTGGTTTCACAGTTTTTCATATTTGATGTTCTGTTATTCTTGTTTTCTTTTCTGTTCAGCAATGAATAGTTCTGGTAAGGTTTTTCTTGATTTTATTTTATTTGGCATCAAAATGGATTTATTTGACTTATTTATGTATGTGTTTAATAAAATCCACTGGTACTCAACAACCTTTTTCAAGTAATCATTTGCGAGCAAATCAGAGCTTGATACGCATTCAGGTATAATTATATACCAAACTATACAAATCAAAGTTTAATGGCATTTCTGGCTATTTAAAAATGAATTAATCATCTGTTAAGCACAATAGAATATCATTTTCATTTGCAAGTTGTTGCAAGCGTTAACCACTCGTTTCTTTCAAAGTTGCAGGACCTGTTGACTTGGCTTTAGTTAAGAAAGCTTCTGCAGAACAGCTGTAGGAATATTACCTGGGGTCTGTAATTACCGACCTCATTCTCATTCGGTAATGAGAAAAAGTGACTTTGTGACCTTCATTTCCAACAATTACTTTATATATTACCAGGTTGAAAGCAAACACAGTTCCTCACATAATGTATGGCATTTTGATATCTTGAAGTGGTCTTGACCTCTATGTACTTCTTAATTAAAGCAAACACTGCCTGCAGTACGGTACCTGAACTCTCAGTTGTCAGGCTCTATAATAATCGGGAATGGTTCCAACATATTGAATATGATACCAGACTGGAACGCATTCCAGTTCGCTCAACTAGTGAGGAATATGTTATGATTACCCATGTTATTTGCACAAGAATCCCAAATTTTCCATACAAAATGTTTTGTGTTTTTGTATACAAATTTTATGTGGCAACCAACTATAATAGTTCTTTTTTCTTCAATGTTTTTGAGACATGAGTTATTTTATTTAATACATTTCCGTTTTCCTCAGCATGTGTCCTTGATTCACCCATGTATCCCTACTAGAACTCTAAAGCCAATGATTTTATGTAACAAGAAGAGTCATAGTCATAAGGATTACACCTGTATTTAATTTTGTTTGGGGGATATTATGTACTCTTCCTATTTTCATTAACCTTCATTTTATAAAGAAAAATCTCATAAAAAGTAGAATAGAGTAGGATAGGTTTTTTTATGAAAACTGCGAACTGAATGAAAATTCAAATGGAATCAAACACAGGATTTTAATGTATTAAATGTTTGTCTGTTTAAGGGACCCCTTATTGCATTGTTTCTCAACCAGAGGCCCAGAGCACTAGGGGGCTTCAGCAAACTTCCGGGAGGCCTCAAGATGGCTTAAAATTACTAAAATTAAAGCAAAACATATTAAAATGATTTAAAACAACAAAAAATAATAACCCACTCAATATCTGAAGAAGCCTCATTTTAAAAGTATAATTTCTAGATCTGCAAAGGTCATGTAATGTATAAAAATCCATGAGCATTTTTTATAATGACAACAATTTTTGTAGTTATGGCAAAATCTAAAATATTTTATTGTGTAGAAATTGCCTATATGAAATGCCTATACTGTATGAAAAAGATGGTAATGTAACCAAAAAGATGGTAACATCTAAATGAAATTTTATTCAAAAAAAAAAAATAAATCAGTTATTACCATTACAATATAACATACCATATTAATGTATTTACATACTTTGTCACGATTGCAAATATATTGAATATACCATATGGAGTCATATATGTGATATTACATTTTAATAGTGAAACACTTCTGAATTTTAGCTTCTAGATGTAGTTGAAGTTAACTTAAAATTGTGTTTTGTTTATCAGATTTTCACAAATTAGTTTAATATCAAACAATTGGTGAGCCCCCTGCAGTACCACTGCGGACACTCTGTTGAAGACCCCTGGTTATCATGATAGCCCTTGGAGATCAAGGGTCCTACATGGAGTAAACTGTTGTCAGAGTGCTAATATGGCTGGTTGCTATCTGCTGCCCTCAGTAACACATTTTTCATTCCCTCTGTAAGGCAGTGAGCTGAATGCTAATGCTGCTAGCGATTATATTGGGTTCTCAGTCGGAATAATGTATCTTGCTGCCTATAATCAACACAAAAGCCTCTAGTTACGTCTAGGCACTTAGGTGCATCCTCTCTTAGCCTGAATTTGTCAAAGAACTGTGTAGCATAACAGGCTTTTAACACCTTTCGTTGGTTTTAATCTCTGTTGTGTGGCTGCAATTAGCATTTAGATGACTGATCGCTTCGTAGCTGCAGAAGTGATGTTTTACTTTGGATGACAGTAAAAATTAGCCAAGAGGGATTGGATTTTCACAACTAAACTTAAAGGTGAAGTGTTTCGTTTCCATGAAACTAGTAGCGGCAACGAATGCGACTGCAAAAATAAAGATTATTGTAAACAGGTTTCCCAGGTCAAGCTAATTAATTTTACCACTAAATAGATAGTCCTGCCCTAAACTCACGCCATTGGTTGAGTCAGAAGTCAATATCTTGGACTGCTTTTGTAAGCACCACAGTCTAACCCACTGTTTTTATGCTGTTTTGTGCAGCATAACCTACATGACACTGCATGAGCCCAGTCTGGGGTCTGGAGAGGAATCATGGGAGGCCAGCTCTACTGAATTGGAGAGGAGGTGCAGGCTGGGCAGTGAGGTGACCAGTTTCTCCCACATCACATCCATGGAGAAATGTGAACATTACTTCAAACTATCATCTCCCATCAGGTATGGCATACATACCTTACCATTCAAAATTTGGGGTTAGTAAGATACTGTTTCCGCACTTGTTTGACTAGCGCCTGTTACTGAGGTGAAGTGGAGTGCGCGTCTGAAAAGTTTCCTGTTTGATGTGATCATAAATAAACGTAATTCTTGTCAAGAAAAAGAAGCAGCAGTTGTGAGTGGGGGGGGTGGCCAACCCTAGCTCCGCCCCTGTGAAAAATTAATCGCCTGTGTTAACGCGCTAATTTTGACAGAACTATTAAAAATATATTCAAATAAAAACTGTTTTTGAATTGTTAATTGTTTTTATTGTATTTTTGCTGGAATAAATGCAGCTTTGGTATATAAATACATACATAACTCTTACCGACCCCAAACCTCTGAATGGTACAGTCTTATCCCACAGTGTGTGAAGGTGAACCCTAAATTTAGAAACATTAAATGGTGTACATTGTGGAAAACTTTTACTGTAATTCCATAACTCAAAATTCTGGGACAATTGTGTTTCTGTTGCAAGATAGATGATGTAACAAGTGCCTAAATTTGCTTTTATAGGTATTGCTTAAGGACAACAAAACTCATCACCATCTTCATCATTGTTGTTCTGTGTTCAGTAAGTTTTCCATTCGTCAAACCTACTCAACAGCTTTTTTTTATATAGAATAACATCTATTTATTATCGTATTACTTACAAAAGCTCAATGATTTTATTTGTCTGACACTCTGAAATAAGCATATTTATTTGAATCATCAGCTGTTTTTCAGTATGTATCCTGACAGGGAAAGCCCCTGGAGGATGCTGGCAGTCTCATCTACTGAGAACTTCTGTATCCTCTCCATCTGTGTACTTTAGAGAATCTGCATTGTTTGGGTTTGCATTGACTAGATAAATAAGAATCATTAATGCACAAGTCAAATATTGTGATGATGCATGCTACTGCGCTAACTCCTCAGACCCTGCGGGGATTTTATGTTTGGTTCGGAGATTGCACTGAAGGGCTGCACTAATTCGTTTCCGTTTCTGTGACAATCTCACCATCTGCTATTTACAGCGGCCTGTGTCATGGTAACAGTCTTGCCTATGACTTTGTGCATAACAACAGATCTGTCTGATACTTGCAGCAATCTGCGGGTCCTGCAGAGCTGGAGAGATGAATGTGAAGAGAGAACAATGCACTGAAGTGCTTCAAAGTACCTTCTGCTGGTGGGAGGGGGATTGTCTGTCCAAAATGAAACTGTGGCCAGCTAACATCTGTTTGCAAAACTTTTCCCAAACACTAAGGTTAAAGCTTAATGGATATTTTGTGTTATGTATTTTCATTTGTATCCCTAGTTCATGGAAGTTTTTCTTAACCTAACTGATCGCTGTAGCCATGAATCTTACTGATTTTCGTGACAACTCCCTGCTGAAGCTGCAGGTTGGTGGGCCGTTTTTGGGAGGGATGGAGGCTGTACAAGAGGCCCAGGAGTATATTCTGATCCAGGTGGAGCAGACTGAAGAGGTGGGGTCTCGCCGGAGAAGAACTCAGCAGGTTAGAGTTGTTTCAACAGAGCCAAAAGGAACAGTTATGTTCTTCACACTACCAGCAGATTAAACTAATGATAAATATGAATATGAATATAAATTTGATTGTTACTACAGACACATTCTCCAGTATGTGACAAAAAAATCCCTTTTGTCTTAATTTTGAACAACATATCTATTGTTTTATAATTCATTTTAAGTATGTTTATGCTTTAATAAAAATTGTTTGGGGTCAGAATATTTTTTTTTAAATGTTTTTGAAATGTCTCTTATACTCACCAAGGCTGCATTGATTGGATCAAAAACACAGTATAAACAGAAATATTATTACAGTTTATTCCTGTGATTGCAAATCTGAATTTTCAGCAGCCATTGCTCCAGTCTTTTAGTGTTACATGATCCTTCAGAAATCATTTTAATATTTTAATGTTTTATATTATTATTTCATATTTTTAGGGTTCTTTGATTATATACATTATTATATAAAAAAATACCCCGAGCTTTTGAATGGTACTGTATTCTATATTATTTTTTTTTAATAAAAAATAAATAAATAAAAAAGGGTCACACTTTATTTGAAGGTCCAATTCTCAGGGTTAGTTCACCCCAAAATGAAAATTGTCATTAATTACTCACCCTCATGTCGTTCCAAAACCGTAAGACCTTTGTTCATCTTCAGAACACAAATTAAGATATTTTTGATGAAATCTGAGAGCTTTCTGACCCTCCCATAGACAGCAACTTAACTGTAATGTACCCAGGTCCAGAAACGTAGTAAAGATATCGGTAAAACAGTCCATGTGACATCAGTGGCACAACTTCAATTTTGCGAAGCTACTAGAATACTTTTTGTGCGCGAAGACAACAAAAATAATTACTTTATTCAACAATTCTTCTCCCCTGAGTTACCCTCTTCCGCCATTTTAGAGAGTATCACAAGCCATGGCCTAATGGATAGAGAGTTGGACTTGTAACCCGAAGGTCATGGGTTCAAGTCTCAGGTCCGGCAGGGATTGTAGGTGGGGGGAGTGAATAACCAGCACTCTCTCCACCCTCAATACCACGACTGAGGTGAGACCCTTGAGCAAGGCAAAATGCTCCCTGGGCGCCGCAGCATTGGCTGCCCACTGCTCTGGGTGTGTGTTCACTACTGTGTGCATGCACTTGGATGGGTTAAATGCAGAGAACAA
>JAFVLL020020079.1:0-22632 GCA_021397915.2 Tor tambroides | reverse complement strand
TAGTCACTTGCTAATCATGCTATCAACATGCTATTCACAGGTTCATCATGCTAAAAACATGTTAATCATGCTAGAAACATTAACATCTGTCGAATCTAAATATTCAAACTTCAAGCTTTTACAACTGCTTTAAACTTTCAGGATAGGCTTTCTCAAGCCAACCTAAAGTTTGTCTTGACAAACTTTTTTATCTAGTTTAATATTTTCCTTTCATATTGGCATATTGGCAATTAAATAAACAATTGTGAAAAATACAAAAATACGCTATAGTTTTGCTGGTTTACTTCAATGAATAAATTCAATTCAGTTCAATTACATTTTTAATTTAATTTAATTTAATTTAATTTAATAATTTAAACCAATAATAATAATAATAACAGTTTTAAAACTCACTTAATGTTTCAGTTCTCCCTGGTTCACATGCTGTGGTTCATATATCTGTGTTATGCTGTTAAATTCTTGTTTTCTCAAACATAATTGCTGCATTACTGGAAATTCATGTGTCACTTGTGGAGTTATGACTTAAAACAACATGGTGTTATGAAAGAGCTGATTGGAATCAGAGGTCATGATCCTGATCGACCAATAATGCTGCTGTCTGAAGCACAGTATCATCAGAGAGAGAGAGAGAGAGAGACATAGAGAGAGAGGGAGAGAGAGAGAGAGAGAGAGAGAGATTTATGCGGATAAAAGCTCTTGTTATGGATATTTCAGGGATCAAACTGCCGTAATCATGATATCATTTGCTCTCCTCTATCCCATGTTTTTATATCAAAGATCCATCATGTCTCTGCACTTCATCTCATGCTTGTCTTCAGAGCTGTTCCTGCTCCTCTCCATCCACTGCATGCTTTTAAACCTCTCTTTATTCCAAAACAGAGAGAATCTCACAGCTTCAGTCCAGGTGAAGTTTCAAGACCTGCTGGAGTCCAGAGGAGACACAGAAACCAGTGTGTGTTATATAAGGCTTTAATCAAGCTCTTTGGGCTGATCTTGGCCTCGACTGATGCGTTCGAGCGGAGGACAGATGTGCTGAGAGGGAACAGGGGTGTTCCTCTACTTTGGGTAATTTGTGGCCTAAGCCCTCCAATCCCAGCTGTCCAGCAAATCCAGCAAGAGCTGCTGTCGTGAAAAGGAGATTCTGGATCTGTGTGTTTGGTCAAATCCAGCGACACAGAGTGAGACATCTACCCTAAATATTCAGACGCTCCAACAATATGTGTGTCAACAACTACAGCCTCAAACTTTCCCAGCAGCATTCCTCAGTTATTATCATTTTTATTTGTTTATTTATTACAATTACAATGACTGATTAAGTGGCAGTAATGTCCAATGTTATTATTTCTATATGCGATGTTATTTTTATTAGGATACCATATTTACATGTTTTGTATGACAGCAGATGTACAATAGTCATATATACAGTACTGTGCAAAAGCCTTAGGTCACTAGTAAAACTAGTGACCTACTTTCACTAGGTAAAAATGGTTTTAAGTCAGTTATTTCTATCTGTTGCTGTATGATTGTAGGAAATATCAGTTTAGATTTCCAAACATTCATTTTGCCATTAATTGCAATAATCCAGTGAGAGTCTGACATTAGACAAAGAATTAATAAATGTGACACTGAAGACTGGAGTAACGATGCTGAAAATTCAGCGTTGATCACAGAAATAAATTACAGTTTACTACATTCAAATAGTAGTTATTTTAAATTGTAATAATATTTCAGAATATTACTGTTTTTACTGTATTTTGATTAAATAAATGCAGCCTTTCAAAAACATAAAAAAAGAGATCTTACTAACCCCAAACTTTTGAATGGTAGCTTATAGAAAAACCAAAAATAAACAAAAAATCTCACTGGATTATGACAATTAATGGCTAAATGAATGTTTGTAAACTGATATTTCCCACAGCAAGAGATAGAAATAACTGACTTCAAACCATTTTTAGCTGCTGAAAATACTAGTGGCCTAAGACTTTGGAGGTTTTTTTCTCATTTTCTTTTGTTGTTTGATTAACATTAATGACAGGTATATTAGACTGCAGTCGCTTTAAGACCTAATGCACAGATTTAATATAATAATGCACATCCCATATTCTCCCAACCGTTTACATTCACTTAAGACATAACCAACATGAATATATATCACTTTCCAATCTGACATAATTCTGTGTGTATCTGAACATTCACATATGTGTGACATGTGACTCTCAGTCAGCATATTACGACTTATTTGTGCTTAATAACTCTTTTTGACATCAAGCTCGTCCGGTGCTTAATTTTCTCATTTATGGATATTTCTTTATCAGTATAACATGTCAATAACTAAATAGCTTTTAGCAGTTCATTTTCATTTGATGGTAAAATATGCAGAATCAAGATGATTTTGTGTTGACTTTTGTGTCTAAACTATTATTTTATGTCATATGCAGGTCTCCTTCTGTTCTGAAGGACACTCAGAAGACGGACAGAAGGAAAGTGGCTTTGCACACAGTAATGGAGATGAACACATATCCTGAGATCAGGTGCTTCTTCTGATTGATTTGTGTATTTTAAGCACACTGTTCGCTCTTTCAGATTCGTGGCTTACTTTTCTTTTCTTCAGCCTTATATCTGCAAATTGAAGCTGTAAAGCTGCAGTTTAGCTGGCTTAAGCAACAGTGTCAAGGTTTGGTCATATCTGCAGGAGATCCGCTCTCTGTCTTTATTTACTCTCTCTGTCTCATCAGAGCCCTAGAACAGGCTGATCCGGGATGCTTGGGGATTTCATAGCGTTTGTTAATCACGCGCCGTCCTCTCTTCTCTTCTGTCTGATTCTCATGAGCTCTGTCATTCTGGCTTTTATTCATTTCACCTTTCCTCGAGGTCTCTGAAGTCGTTCCTGTGCCCTTGTTTTAGATTGATGCTGCTGCGAGTGAGTGATAGCGATTAGTGGCTCGGTCAGGCAGATTAATCACCAGATATTTAGCCATTTTGAGATCATAGTGACCGATATCAGCTCTGTCAATGGATAATAGGCACTTTTTATTGTAGAATTATTATTATTATTATTATTACTATTATTACTATTATTATTATTACGATGATGAAGAAGAAGAAATTTGAGTAAATCCAGTAATGTCTAAAAGTGTTCATTTAATTTTAAGCTATTTTATAAATTATTCTTATTTTTATGATTCTGATTTTAAAAGGTTTACTGGTCTAGCCTAGGTTTGTTACAAAATGTATTATTTGACTCCAGAAAACATTTTATGGTGTTGGAATTTTTATTTTATTTTATTTTATTTTATTTTTATTTTTAATTTTATTTTAATGTTCTATGCCAGTCAATTTATCAATCAATATAAACTCAGAAATTCAATCAATATAAGCTTGGAATTGCAAGAAAAAAATCTGAAATATGAGATAAACTTGCAATTACCTTTTTTTTTTTTTTTTTTTTTTTTTTAAATAGAAAAATAAATATCCATTTTATTATTATTCAATTTTATTATTATCATTATTATTAAAAATAGCATTATTATTTGTAATTTTCAGTAATGTCTAAAAAATGTTCATTTAATTTTTAACTATTTTATAATTAACATTTGTATTATTTGACTCCAGATAGTATCTTATAGAGTACTGTACTGTTTTTTTTCATTTTATTTTTCTGACAAAAAATAAAAAAGCACAATTCATTATTAAATCAGCATAAGTTCACCAGTGCACTCGTGCCTCATTTATGCCATTTTTAAACACGTGTCTGGTGTTTTTCCTCCTTCTGTACAGTTTTTTTTCCAGTATATCCACATGAATTTGCTCATAAACAGTCCATCATCCTTCCATTATCCGCTCTTAATCTTGCATAGAAAGTTCTCTTAAGAGTGATTTCTGGTCTTCACCATCTGCTCTCTGCGGCGGCCAGCACACAGATTACACGGCCTGTTAGCTTCAGATTTTTATTTTCTATTTTCTTTTCTGAGAATCAGCAGATTAATGGAGATATGTAGTTACTGGAAGTCTGCAGGATCCAGCATCATTCATAAAAACGATGTGAGGACAGCGGAGCTCAGTTCATCTGATGGGCTCCGTCATAAAGAGATTAGGAGGCTGAACCCAGATCAGAAATGCTGAAATAACTGACATTTACACTCAAAACAACAAAATGAGACACACTTACAGGCCCGTTTCTGCTAAAGACCCTCAAACGAAAGCAGAAGCACCTGCAGCTAAAGCGGTAATGATAGGATACTGGAGTTTGTGTTGTGTTCTCAGTGTGGAGTGAGTAGCCAATCACAGACATCTCTGGTGATTTCTGGAACGCAGTGGCCAATCAGGTGTTTACGGTGATCAGAATCCATTCACCACTGAAAACATCAGAGTTTTTTCTTATTATAACAAACACAGTGTAAACCCAATGTAAATAAGAGATTCATTATACGGTGTAGACATCATAATCTATTATAACAGAACTTTGTGAGATTCCTGAATAACTCTTAAATCACAATGACTGACACAGCAAAAGATATTAAAATAGATGAACAGCACCTTTAATAATTCAAGAAAAACCCTCAGTGACTGATTCTGTCACATTCACATAAACACAGAAAACCATCACTCCATGTCATTTATTTCCTAATTTTGTCTTTTATTGAGCAAATATCTATTAAAAATGATGTAAAGACATATGCGTAATAATATTAGCCTTGCATTATAATTTCACAGAAATATTGCACATCCATCGCTCAGATCTGTATTGCATTGAAAGCCTGAGATTTTTGCATAGTTTGTTGGTGGTAAATCTTTCTGAACATTGCTATGATCTTTACGGAGATGCATATGCTGTTGTGTGCAGTTTTGTGTGTTTTATGTCCAGGGAGATGAATCTCTCAGCAGCTTGACAACATCCGGACGAATTCTGCAAGAAGAAAAGAAGCAGAAGAGCGTTTCACACTTGAATGAGTAGGAAGTGTGAGTATCTATATGCACCGAGAATGAGTGTCATTCTCACCTTCGAAATCCACCGTCCCGTCGCCGTTATTGTCGGCTTCTTGAACAACAGCGTCGATCTCTCTGCGGTTCATGTGTTCTCCTAATAATTTACTCATAGCGCACCTCAGCTCTTCAGTGGTGATCGAGCCGTCGCCGTCCATATCAAACTGGAGATGAGAAACAGAAAACTAGACGTCTGGTACTCGTTATTTAGCTCGCTGGTTCTCCAGACTCAGGTTTGTCTCTCACCTCTTTAAAAGCGTCTCTCAGTTCCTTCACTCCGATCATGCCAGCTGTTTCGGCCAAAAGCTTTGGAGCCATTAACTCCACAAAGTCTTCAAAGTCCACCCTCCCTCCCACTGACAGACAGAGAAACAGCCAGAACACTGGAAACACTTCTGTATTTACTCACACCAATCATCATCATAATCTACTCTGAGTATATGCAGCCAAACCAAAACTGATTCAGATACCAGATATCATTTCTGATATTGTTTTACTAGAGGGTGCAGGACACTATAGTTGATTTCTGTAAGTGAGGATAGCAAATTAAAGTAAACTGTGACATATTATACCCAAAAATTATTCATACATGTTCTATACCTTTCTATCAAAGTTATCTGACATTATCAAGATGAATTTGTTCTGGCACAGTTTAACTCGGAGTTCTTGTCATATTTTATTACCAGTTTCTAAACTATAGTGAATAACCTGTGATAATGTTGAAGGAGTCTGAATGAGTTTTGGTTTGACTGTATATGTGTATATCTGTCTCGTACGGTTCATGTTGATGTTCTGGCCCAGCTCGATCAGCTCCATCTCGGTCGGCATGTAACCCATCGTCCTCATCAGGTTTCCCAGATCCTTACAGCTAATTAGACCGTCTTTATCTTTATCAAATTCATTAAATGCCTCTCTCAGCTCTGAGAACAAGAAACATTCATCAGGGCACATATAACCAGCACATCTCACATCACAGCAATAACCCTAATGCATGAAATGATAATCATCCATTTAAATAAACAAACAAACAAATAAAGAAGATCTCTGTGATGTCTAATAATTAGGATCATACAGTTCTTCTCTTTGTCAATAATAATAATAATAACATAAAATTTATGCAATATCTACTAATATTTCTTGTCATACAGCTCTTCTTATTGAAACAGTCTCAAAGCATGTGAATATGTCTGTAAAACAATGTAAGTTTGTTTAAATAAAATGAATATTTTAGAAATCTTAGTAATATCTCAGAATGGTTGCATGCGTCAGTCTATGCTTCATTAGTAGAGATGATATGCAGATTATATGACCGCTGACAGGTGTGTTTACCTTCAATCTCATCATCTGCCAGTTCTCTGTCCTGCAGAAGCACAAGCACAGGTTAAGCCTCTCAGACCAGTTTCATGTGGTCTGTTTAGGGGTTTAGATTCATCTAAAAGGCCTGTTTTAGCCCAGTTTGACACTGAGTTGAATCTTTTAAAGCGAGCAGTCACAGGGCATTGTCATTTATCCCGTTAAGCGGACAGCACTCAGTGGCGTGTTTGATGTGAACTGAAGGGTTTAGTTTAGATTCAAACTGCACCTGATTTACTGCGGCTGATTACGATTGTGTGTCTGCTGAATCCGGCCAGACACAGACCATAAACTAATACAACACAAATACATTAATCACCATTTTCTGATTGCACAGCATTTTCCAGTTTTTCTCATATTTAGACTTTAAAACTAAACTAATAAAAAAACCTTAAGAAGCATACTAAAATACTACTAAAATTAAATAAAAAAATTACGTAATTATTATATATTTTTGAAATACAAAATAAATGAAATAAGATATTATGTTAATAATAAATTTTAAAAATATATATTTATTTTAAACACATAATTTGTCTTGACTGTTCATAAAATGGGATATTATAAACACAACACAGATCCAATAATGACGATTTTCTAATTGCACAGCATTTCCATTTTTTTTTTGTTTTATTATAAAACTAAACTAATGAAAACACAAGGAACATAATTTGAAAATAAAAAAGGAATTAAAAACATTTTAAACATACAATTTGTCTGTTGATAAAGTAAACTGTTGGTAAAGTGGGATAATTTTATAAAGTAGTAAAACACAAATCCATTCATTACAATTGTTTAATTGCACATTTCTATTTTTCTTGCATTTAGACATTTGTTTAATAATAAAACTAAACTAATAAAAAAAACTACAAAACATGATAAAAATGATTAACAATTCTATTTTAATTTAAAATGATGATTTTGTATTTAGAAATCTAAAAAAAAAAAATTTTTCTATAAACAAATAATTGCTCTTGACTGTGTTTATAAAATGGGGCAATGTTAAAGTAGTAAATCCTATAAGAAAACAAATCAGAAATATCTTGTACTTACGATCTTTGCTCCCCGTAAGAAGATGCAGGCAGTCATATCTGTGAGTGATCGGAGTCCAAAGCTGCTGTTTACAACACCCTGCAACTTACATACAGTACATTCAGCAGATGTGTTAGAATCACAGATTCATGGAGCAAAACTCTCAGATTATTCATCCGGTCATCACACATTAAATGCATTCAAGTTAAAGCAGAGGCATATTATTTTGAATGGTGGAAGGCAATATTGGCTTACTCTCCGTCTGCAGTGAGATTCATCAAAGTGCTGTTATCTTCTCTGCGGTCTGCTCCGGTGTTTGTGGCCTCTGGTGGACTGGCTGGGCTCCCGAGGGCTTTTGTACTCTGTGTGAGAGCGAATGAGAGCGGGAGGGGTCAGACTGACATCAATCTGACCACTGGACAGCATCATATGATCAGCAATCAGACTCAGACACACAGAAATACAGGTAACCAGCTGCTGCACTTACCTCACACTTCCCATTCAATTCACTCAAAAACCACACATGCAGGGATTCGCCAGAAATACACTGCAGAAAACACCTAATGCATTATGGGATGGCATTTAGCATGTTTTACAGTTCATGCATCACTAACTGATCCAGGGGTTATTACTGTTAACTAAAACTAAAAACCTTTTAAAAACATTTGCATTACTTTAAATAAAAAAAACATAAAATTAAACTTATTTTATTTCAGCAACATTTCTCATTTTCACTTAGTTTAGCTTCATGTACTAAAATAAATCAACTTAACTAAAACTTAATAAAAAACTATATAGACATATTCTAAAAAATAATAAACTGCTAAAAACAATGAAATTACCATTTCATTGTTATACTACTTTAAGTAAAAATATAAATATTAAACTTCATTTTTAAAATATTGACAGAAATTAGATCAACCTAATATTTGTATTTTTAAAAATTACTGTTAAACAGCAAAATAAAAGGTTAAAAGAAACTATGCAATAATAAATCAGAAGTTTTAATTAGCTGAACAGGACCACCAGTCTTGTTTAGCAGCTGCGTCTGAGATATGATGTGGGAGCAAAACAAAACAAAATATAAATAAATATTACAGCTAATATGCACATCACACTAAAATAATGAAGTAAACATTAACTACACAAAATCAAATGTGATATGAAAAAAATATCTGAAAAAAATCTGAAACAAAAGTCATAAAAACATAATTGTTTAATTAAATTCATAAATATTTTAACTAATTCATTCATTCATTTTTGTAACTGTAATTGTTTTTGTAAGTAATATTTTGTATTGTATATATCTTTCACTATAACCAACGAACAGGTTATTTTTATTTTATGAGCAATAATAAACTTTGCATAATCCTAAATAAAATAACAGTGTTTTTATTGTTGTATTTTATCCTGTGTTTTTCAAGCACCACACAGAGAGGTTATTGAACATAGCATTTTAATATAATAAGCATAATGTTATGACTGTAAAACTGTAGATTTTGAGACAGGTTTTAATGTCTTCTTTAATAACTGCTATTTCATTGCATCTTCCACATTAATAATATCTGATAGATGCCTCTGAGCAGCTCATCTCCTGATTGCACACTCAAACGGTTCCACGATCCTGAAAACAGACAAATATGGGTTCAAGCCTCTTCATCAGGGCATACGCCAATCCTTTCCATCGACTGTTTGCAGACATTTCTCAGAACGTTCACTCTTCTGAAGTGTGCTAGTGATCATCATTACAGTTATCATCATGATTTCACACAGAATCTGATGCTGATTGTCTGCTAATATTAATCTATAGATCATATAAGGAGTCTAGAGTACACATGAATACACCTTCTGTATCGCACCTTTATTGTTTTTTTGACAGATTCACGACCTTTAACTATTTACCTCGCTGCTGTTACATAAACGTATGGTTTCATCCTACAAATCATACCCAAATTTCACAAATCTGTTTGCATAAGGGATTAGGCCTGAAGCTTGGCCTTGGGCAACTTAATAGAGATTGGATTATTATTTCTTTCTTCTCCTCTGTGTGTTTTTGGGAGGTGAGTGATGCCAGAAGGGTTATGTAAGAGGAGCTGAGGCTGATATGGAGGTGACCCCACATGAAGGTGAGGAGCGAGGATAAGAAGGATGAAGGGCATCATATTTCATAAACGGATGAACAGATCAGAGACAGATGGGCTGATTCATGACAACCTTCTGCTTTAATGCCATCCAATGGCATTTCATTGCTTTTTTTAGAAGGTATTTCATAACTATAATAGAGTGTATAATAAATATATTAAAATATTTATTCATATTTACAATGAATTGAGTTTACAATGAGTTTTGTTTTCATACTTGTTATTTTTTAAGAGCATATAATATGATGTTATGTATCAGGTGTTTGCAGTGTTAATAACAGTGTAGATTGCAGTTACTGTAACTTCGTCCAGTGAGAACAGTATTTTAATATCAGGCCGTGTCTCTACAGTTTCATATTCAACATTTAACTTTCAGTGGCTCATATTTACATGCATTTATATTTTTAGGCATCTTGTTGTTTCACAAAACATGCCAGAACTAGGGACAAAAATACTGTAGTTTGCTAAAATTAATTATTATTTTAAAATAGCAATGCATCTTCTGTTAATTTGCAAAAAAAAGGCCTATAATTAGCTAATTCAGTGATGCTGAGTTCATAAATATCAATACATGTTTGCACTATGCTCAATCTGCAAAGGAGTGGAAATAGTTTTTAATCAGGATTAGGCAGAAAATGATGCCTTCAGAATCATTCATAGATGTGAAAACGGCTGAGCTGAACAAATATCTGTAACTGGCTCAGGTTCAGACAGGAATCATGTATTTATGGTGGTTTTCCTGCTGATTACGGGAGAATACAAGACTTCTTTACCTTACAGATGATGGTCAAAAGCAAAAATGCTAAAATGCATCACATTTTGTGAGAAAGTGTGTAGTAAACAAACATGAACAATGTGTTCAAATTAGTAAGAAGCAATTATTGCATTGCATTCGGCGAATATGATGCAGGGCTGTAATCATTATTATCCATTATTATAAGTCAAGTAAATTATTCTATGATACAGTGGTGCTGTTTTAATAGCAGTTTAGGTCTACTAAGGTAAGTATTTTTACCTTAGATGTGTAGTAATTCTCACAAAATGATATAATTTGGTTATTGACTCAGTTATAAATGCTAGAAAGCTGTCACTGGGGTTTGAATTAATATGCAACATTCATAAGGTGACTAATTACAACATCTGAGAAGAGTAGTGATACTTATGATACTGAATAATTGATGTGAAACCTACTGAACATCACTATTAATTATTTTAAAATGTGACATGGGTTTAATAATGCTTATATGTGACCCTGGAGCACAAAAGCAGTCTTCAGTAGCACAGGTATATTTGTAGCAATAGCCAACAATACATTGTATGGGTCAAAATTATCCATTTTTCTTTTATGCTGAAAATCATTAGGATATAAAGATCATGTTCCATGAAGATATTTTGTAAATTTCCTAGCATAAATATATTAAAACTTCATTTTTGATTAGTAATATGCATTGCTAAGAACTTCATTTGAACAACTTTAAAGGAGATTTTCTCAATATTTAGATTTTTTTGCACCCTCAGATTCCAGATTTACAAATAGTTGTATCTCAGCCAAATATTGTCCTATCCTAACAAACCATACATCAATGGAAAGCTTATTTATTCAGCTTCAAGCTAAAAAAAAATCAATTAAAAAAAAGTTATCAAACCATTATGACTGGTTTTGTGCTCCAGGGTCACATATAAACATATAAAAACATTACAGTACTGATGTAAACGCTGTCCTATATTCATTTCATTTATGAATATACTAAAGATTCGGATATAGAGGAACTTCTCATCCTTTCACTCTACAGAAAAGCACAGGTTGATTCTGTGCTGTAATGAAATGCGTATTTAGAGGAGATCAGAAACCTTTAATTTGCACTCACCCGCACTTCCGGTTTCCGGTCGGCTCCCGCCCCGCTCCGCCATCATGAAGTCCTGAACAAAAAGCGAATGAGAGAGGAAAAGAAAAACAGGGATGGAGCTGTCAATGACAAAAAGAGACGAACTGCACGACTGACACCGAAGGCATGAGCAAACATGACGCCGATCCGAGCGACAGAGGCGGAAAATCGGACTGTGCTTTAAAGAGCTCGCGCGTTGTGCTGGACAGTCAGCTGATCGAGTCCGTTAACGGTTAACGGCAGCATTATCCATCGAAACACACATGAACGGACAGATTGAGAGTCGAACTGATCGCGTTAGGAATCGATGGATCGCAGTTTGAGTCGATCGCTGTGTGTGGAGTGAGGCGGGAAGGAGAGGCGGGATTTTCCTCAGAAGGCCAGAGCTAGCTGACTCGAGCTAGCTACAGTGGATCCCATAAACCACGGTAAGATTAGCCCAATAAATCATTTAATGCAGCGCAGGCGTCAAACTGCGATAAACGCTGGAAGTGCTGTTTGGACGGGTTCTGCAATGCATTCCGTGTGTTTCTGCTAATTATTGCTAAGGGCTTTGCACAGAGTCCCATACATTCAGCTGCATCGCTTCATCTTCTTCATGCTCCATCAAATCATTGTGCAACACAATATATAATTCAAACCTGACAGGAAAATTTGTTTTCTTTTAAACGGAGCAGTTTTTAGACCTTTAGACATGAAGGAAAATCTTAAAGTGTGCAAATGTTTGGTATCAGGTTTGATACATCAGGCTTTTATGGCTATAATGCAGTGAGAATATGGGGCTCATGCTTGAGGAGGAAAACACCTCAGATTTATTCAGATGCTCAGACTGAGCAAAAATATGCAATTTGCTGCAAATGCTGATATTTCTATGATGAAATTCTGAAAGCTTGTAATGTAAATCAATGAGAGATCTTATAACAGATTACTTGCATAAAATGCATATTAATATCATTCATCACTGTATCTCCAAATAATCTCTTCGTAAGACGATCTTTAAATGATCAAAACATAATGCAATGATGACTGAGAGATGAACAAATAAACGTTCATTGAAAGCCTGATGATCATATTTGAGGCATGATTTTTCTAAGCCATTATGTGTGGATATAATCAAGTAAACGTCAGTTGCTTCAGTCCAGTAAATATTTATCTTGAAATATTGCTAACAATAGTTGTTCTTACATTTACTTCAAAAATCAAAAGATTTCTCAGCAAAAAGACACTGACATTTGTGCAATTTTACTAAATGGCCTTTTACTTGCTAAAAAGTCACTCACATGACAGAAAGCATGTGGTAGATTCAGTACAGTAGGTTTTTCAGATCATTCTGATCATTTAGAGGCCTTCACATATCAAATCTGATAGGGTTAACACTGAAGTCATACAAGATTGACTGAAAAAACATCCTGTTATGCGTGTGAAAGTCCTAGTTCCTTTTAGTTTGTTGTTTCTGTCTGCAGGTGAATGGTTCTGCATGTGTGTTCACTGCAGGCGTGATCTTAACATGAACATGACTCAGAGCATCATGGGGAGGTGTGAATCTGAATTGTGAGTCAGGTGTCTGGTCCAGCGTCCTGCTTTTGAATGCTCTTACGTGATGCATAATCAAGCACAATTATTCTCAAGCAATCATTTCAATTGTGGCTGGTTCAGATCGCCGCTCTGTTTCAGTTGTTCTTATATAATGCACTCTGTTGCTCCTGCGGTATATAGCGGCGCTTGACTGTTCGTGAACCCTGAAGAGTTTTCTGCATAAATCTGACCAGTCTTTTTCTGAGCTGTTTAATTGGGTTTGCATAAAACCCAATTAAATAAATAGCAGAAACACGTTGTGTATTTTAACTGAAACTGCATCTTTGGTCTGAACCCAGGTCTGCACATCAGCATGGAGAAAGCATGGCTTCACCAAATGTACAACTTTGATTCTGCCTTTCAGAAAGCAATCTGTTTCTTCTGCTTTAATATGTGTGTTCATTGTCCTGCAGGTCTCATGTTCAGTGTAGCTTCAGTTCACAGTCAGATCAGTCCTGATAAAGAGATGGACGAGGTTCCTGTTACTGAAGGCCAGTTATAACACTTCTCATTTAAAACAAAACCTTCTGTTTTGGTCTCATCTGTCCACAAACCTTTCTTCCAGTAGTCTTTCTGGCTCATCTCCTTGATTATCAGCACACCTTAGACTGGCAAAAGACTGTATTTTTGTAGATAAACCTGGAAGTTTCAATCACCCCGATTCCATCATCATGATAATCTTCACAAATACGAGCGAGCGATTGAATGCGTTTAAATGCATTAAAAAATCACAAGGGGGATTTACTTGTGTATTTTATGTCATAGAATAAATTTACATGGTCCAAAAGTTAAGTATCTTGTGTTCACCACAGACCTTATTTCAGGCATTTAACCAAAACCTCATTCAGAGAACCCATTGAGTTCAGGAAGGTGGAACTGGAAGTGCTAAAGTGCAAGCTTGTTTCTGGGTTTTGGCCTACAGAAAGACATCATCTCCGCAGCACTCCATGTTTTCTCTCTGTCCTGTCATTCACACTGTCCTTAACCAACACAAGACAGGCCTTCCCCGAGACCTCCTGCTATATTATATGTGTTGCTCCTGGACTGATTGCTGTTGATGAGCACTTCTAGAACAACAGTGCTGTTGATTTTCTTCCGTTTGTACACCCCTTAGATTAAAGGACCCAAAATTCTTTCATATAATCATGGGTTTTTGTCAACTTTTCCAGAAACTGGTTTTTAGGATCTGCAAACTTCAGGAACAGACTAGATGGAGAAAACTCGGGTTCAGGATCTTTCATTTAAACAGGGCTGCTAAACCTGGTTGCAACCTTCGTTTAAATACCTGATTTCAAATACATCTTTCAGTGAAAGGATAATCATAGTTATTTACATACTTTTTACAGCAAACATATTTATTCTTGGATCATTTTGTCAATAGATAAATAAATGCAAAGTTAAAAAAATGCCTATTTTTCTTATTTAATTTAGCTTTTATTTATTAGTTAAGTTTTGGTGATTTGATTCTGATTCACAAGTTCTTGATCTAATTTGATATGGTTTAGTTTGGAGAAATCTCAGATATAGTGCATGAAAAAAATCTGTTAACTAATGCTGCAAACTATACTTGGAACCTTGACAGCTGGTACATTAATATTAATGGTTAAAATTAACACAGAGCCCAAACTATTAAATTCTACTGCAGTTTATTTTTAGATTTAATAATCAACACTGTATGCAGACATTTATCATTTGAGTTTAGGCATTAAAGGGCTTTCCTCTGATAAATGCATTGTTACTTGGCATACTGTGATGCGATTTAGTGGGATTTGTTCATGCATCAACAGAAAACACAATAGATTACTGATTTTGGGATTTAAGAATTGATACCAGTTCAACAATATGAAGGGTGAATAAAATTGAATAATCGATAGTCAGCCCGGCCCTACTAGTTACAGGATTTGGATAAAGTCTCAGTGAAATACAGAGCACTCTTACAGGTTTCTATCGGTGCTTGATTTTGATCAGATGCCCGTTCTGCTCCATATTTGGACACTTCTAATATAAATGAATGTTTCTATTATTGGTTGTCAGAATTAATTATTCATGAGTTGCTGAAGAAATATAGGACTGGCCTTTTTTATCAGCTCACAGGAAGTGTTAAGCTGTCTCCTAGATTCGCAGGTTATATGTGGAATACATGCTTTATAGTCAATTTGTCCCGTTTAGTTTCTCCTAATGGTTGAATTTCAGATTGTTCACTCTATTCCTGTTTCCTCTGATGTTAATGTGCAAACTCCCTGTGGTTTGTGTGTGTGTGTGTGTGTGTGAAGGCGCTGGCCATGCCGTCGAGTGTGCGGGCTGGGAGTCTCAAGGACCCAGAGGTGGCGGAACTTTTCTACAAGGAGGATCCTGAGAAACTCTTCACAGACCTGCGGGAGATCGGCCATGGCAGCTTCGGAGCCGTCTACTTTGTGAGTGGCCTTTAGGTGCTCAGTGAGCAGAGATGATTGACTGTCTGAGCCTCACGTGTGTTTGCACGCTTCTTACAGGCCCATGACATCCGCACCAATGAGGTGGTGGCCATCAAGAAGATGTCCTACAGCGGCAAGCAGTCTAATGAGGTACACACAAACACACGGTGTTCCTACATCGGTCTGCAAGAAATCTTGAACATCATGCAGGTGGCTTTATGTAAGAGCAAGATGATGGCTCTGTTCCAAAACCTATTGAGCTGCCTACCTGGAAAGCAGTTTTAGGTATCTTGGGCAGACTTTTGACACCAGGGATGTTTGAAAGTGTTGGCAGAATATTATACTGCTTTCAGTTTTGTGCGTTTTTTTTCTCTGTTTGAGAGTTTGAGTGAACTCATGTACACTTGTGCTTGTTTTTAGGGCTACATAATTTGGCCCAAAACAATAAATATCAGCAAAATAGTTCGGTCTAGTAATAGATTTACTAAATATTTATAAAATAAAAAGTGTTGCATTGTTAACTTGGCTACATGATAACATCAGGCTCCATTGAAATCAATACAGTGCATCAGTCAAGTTCCTGCAGTAAAGACTTGATTTTTAGCGCTAATTTCAAGAATCGTGGTTAACGATGGAATTCCTTGTGAAAAACTATATTACACATGATTCACACGAATCAGAGAATTAAAACAAAAAAAATAGTTTATATATATATATATATATATATATATAATATTCTAATGAGCTTATAGTTAGGATGCTGCCTATGTAGGCTGTAGATAGGAAAACACCTCACTGTGTTTTGTAACAGAGTTCATATGTGGCCATAGAATACAGTTTTGTTTTTTTTTTGTGTTTAGCAGCATGTTACCAAGTTCAGCTGTTTGCGAGCCCCAGCTTTGTATTCAAATTATGCAAATCATGTAGCGTTTCTCTGGCTAAAATAGATGGTTGTGCCATTTAAAAGCTGGGAACGACTCCCTTCTCTGTGCTGCAGAACACTCGAACAGCTCATGCCTCATTTGCAATCTCACCACAATGCATTTGAAAGAAACACACTTTTGGTGCTGTTTCCCACACTCACATAGACCAGAAACGCTGCGTTTGAACCGAAGGCTGACACTGAATAGTCCCTTGATTGTTCCATTGTTCTCTCGTTCCTGCTGCAGAAATGGCAGGATATCATCAAAGAGGTGAAGTTCCTACAAAAGCTGCGGCACCCCAACACGGTGGAGTACAGAGGCTGCTACCTGCGCGAGCACACAGCATGGGTGAGTGCTTCTGTGTGGGAACGCTCTTCACAAGCCTTGTTCAGGGAAGAGAATGTACTGACCCGCTAACACTGTTTCCATTTACTACAACAGCGGCCCCAAATGCACCACTTGTCACTTGCTAACAGCAATTATACCTTTTCTTTCTCTCCACCTTCCTCTTTTCTGTGTCTGCCACTCATTGATCTCCCTGTGCTGCTTCTCTTGCAGCTGGTGATGGAGTACTGTTTGGGCTCGGCCTCGGATCTGCTGGAAGGTGAGTGAATTGTTTCTGGAAGCACGTGGATGTTCAGAGCGTTCGGTCGGATGCAGAAGTGTAAAATGACACAGTTGTTTTGCAGAAACTAAAAACAGGATCCTGCTGTTTTCTTCCTCTTTCCCTCAGTGCACAAGAAACCATTACAGGAAGTGGAGATTGCAGCAATTACCCATGGTGCATTGCAGGGCTTGGTGTACCTCCACTCGCACAACATGATTCACAGGTACAGAGCCGCTCCATTCTTGGTTTTAAAAAAGCATTGTGCAAATTAGAGATGTGTGGTATCTACTGTCTTCAGTAATATCGTAATTGTGGCTTCAATGATGTGGAAGCTGTCATCAACGAGCAAGCAATATATCATACAAGTGTGCTTTTTTCCAAACATTAGCGTGATTCCAAATGTGATATTGATTTTATACACCAGTTCTGAAAAACAAGAAGTTAATAGTATCTAAAATAATTTTACACACAATATCGTCTATTTTTACTCGCATTCGCAAACTAAATAGTTCCAGACAAAGTCGCAACAGAGCTGAATAAAAGACAGATGTGTTTTGTTACTGAATGAATCTGTCTTTTGAACAAATCAGCGGTTCAGTGAGTCAGTCATAAAGACAGTCACTGGTTTCTTTTCTAAATGAATCAGCCATTTGAAGAATTGGTTGAGTTAATGATTCAATGACTCGCTGATGAAGGCAGTGACTTGCTGCCACCTACAGGTGGTTTAGTTTCATATTTGAAGTACTTAATAATAATTACATTTTACAGTATTCAAAATATTGTATCATTTATGCAGTTGTAATTGCAGTGTAAATACAGCTAAATGCTGCTTTAAATGCAGCTTCTGTGCCACATCTGCAGTGTAAGAATTAATTTTTTTGGTGCTTATTTCATATGACTGGTAACAGCCTATGGCAGGGATAGGCAATTTCGGTCCTGGAGGGCCGGTGTACTGCAGAGTTTAGCTCCAACCCTAATCAAACACACCTGCCTGTAACTTTCTAGTGATCTTAAAGACATTGATTAGCTTCTTCAGGTGTGTTTGATTAGGGTTGGAGCTAAACTCTGCAGTACACCGGCCCTCCAGGACCGAAATTGCCTATCCCTGGCCTATGGTGTCTTATGATGGTAACTGAATTTATTCATTATTTTATTAAATTGAAATGAAAGATGATGCATAAATCTAATAAGGTTATAAAAAGTTGCTCCTATAATGGCACTAATGCCCCTGGAATTCAGTTTTAGGTGGCAAATATTGTCCCTTAATCAAAAGATTGCTGTGAACTAGCCAGTGCACAGAATATTAAAATGGAAATATTGGGGAGTCAGCTGTCTATGACTAAAGCAGTCAAGTTATCAGCTCAAAATGTCTCTGCTGTGACAACCATAAACACGATATGCTTCTTCCTCTACAGGGATGTGAAAGCGGGGAACATCTTACTGACAGAGCCTGGCCAGGTCAAACTGGGAGACTTTGGTTCAGCCTCCATCGTTGCTCCAGCTAACTCCTTTGTGGGCACACCTTACTGGTACAAGAACACTTGCCATTCCTTACAACAACACATTTGGCAGGAATATACTCGTCTGCCTTGATTTAATTCATTAAACGGTTTGCTCAGACATTAGATGGATCTGTTGACATGATCTGGTCGGTTACTGAGCTGTGCTGTGTTTGCAGGATGGCTCCAGAGGTCATCCTCGCCATGGATGAAGGCCAGTATGATGGGAAGGTTGATGTGTGGTCACTCGGCATCACCTGCATAGAGCTTGGTGAGGCGTCTCTGCTGTCCAGAGCCTGTTGAAACTCAAATCTCTGGTCTGAAATGTACCTTTTTTCAGTGTCTGTGCAGTACATTGGTGGCTTGCTGTTGATCACCACAGACGATAATATTAAATTATTGTTTACAGCAATATCCTTACAATGGAAGCCTTGCAGCTAACTGCTTGCTTGTTTCCTTTTCCCCTGTCGTAGCGGAGAGAAAGCCTCCCTTGTTTAATATGAATGCTATGAGTGCCTTATACCACATCGCCCAGAACGAGAGCCCTGTCCTGCAGTCCAATCACTGGTAGATGCTTCATACACACTGCTTCCAAAGCAGCGCTGTATTGATATTCCTCAAACATTCTGATTAGGGATCACAGAAAATTAAACTAAACTAAAACCATTTTCTGTTTGCTGTTGAAAATACTTAAAAAGCGTTTGTCATTTGTATGTAATATAGGATTGTGTATGTATGCAGCTGTAAAATGTCTCAATTTAGCAAACATTAGCTAATTAATATTCATTTTTATTACTAAAAATTAGTTATGATGATATTACCGTGATATTATTTCATGGTATGAGTGATTTTACATTGCCAGTCAAAAGTATTTGAACAGTAAGATTTTTAATGTTTTTTTAAAGAAGTCTCTTCTGCTCACCAAGCCTGCATTTATTTGATCCAAAATACAGCAAAAACTAAAATTTTGAAATATTTTACTATTTAAAATAACTGTTTTCTATGTGAATATGTGTTAAACTGTAATTTATTTCTGTGATCAAAGCTGTATTTTCAGCATCATTACTCCAGTCTTCAGTGTCACATGATCTTCAGAAATCATTCTAATATGCTGATTTACTGCTCAAGAAACATTTTTATTATTATCAATATTAAAATCAGTTGAGTACGTTTTTTTTTCCAGCATTTATCTGAAATAAAAAGCTTTTGTAACATTAAACACTACACCATTCAAAAGCTTGGAGTCAGTGTGTGTGTGTATGTGTGTGTATATATATATATATATATATATATATATATATATATATATATATATATATATATATATATTTATTTATTTATTTATTTATTTATTTATTTTTTTGGAAAGAAATTCTAGAAATACTTTTATTTAGCTAGGATGCTTTAAATTCAAGTGATCAATCAATCAAAAGTGACAAAGACATTTATAATGTTACAACAGAATTCTGTTTGAGATAAATGCGGATCTTCTGAACTTTCTATTCATCAAAGAAACCTGAAAAAATTCTACCCTGCTGTTTTCAACATAATAATAATAATAATAATAATAATAATAATGTTTTTTGAACAGAAAATCAGCATATTAGAATGATTTCTGGATGATCATGCGAGCAATGATGCTAAAAATTCAGCTCTGAAATCACAAGAATATATTACATTTTAAACAGTTATTTTAAATAGTAAACTATTTCAAAATGTCACTGTTTTTGCTGTATTTTGGATCAAACAAATGCAGGCTTACTGAGCAGAAGAGTCTTCTTTAAAGAGACTTTTGACTGGTAGTGTATTTCATGATAACAATATATGCATCACAGTAATTATTTTATTTTTTACAATTAATTAAGCTGCCCTAACCAGAAACTGCCTTTTGATTTGCACTGCTCACTGATTTGCATGTTTTGTTTCCCAATCTCTCAGGTCGGATTATTTCCGTAACTTCGTAGACTCTTGTCTGCAGAAGATCGCCCAGGACAGACCTACCTCTGATGTGCTGCTTAAAGTAAATGTCTTTCGAGGAGCTTTAAGACTGTTTTGTAAGATTTTCTGAACCTGATGCGTTCCAGTTTGTGGTTTTGGAATGATCCTCTGGGCTTTGTTTCTCCAGCATCACTTCCTGTGCCGTGAGCGTCCGGTGACGGCGGTGATGGATCTGATCGCACGCACTAAAGACGCTGTGAGGGAGCTGGATAACCTGCAGTACCGCAAGATGAAGAAGATCCTCTTCCAGGAGACACACAATGGCCCCGCCACCGAGGGGACCGAGGAGGAAGAGGTGGGATGACCTTTCAACTTGTCTTGTTGTCAAATCAAATAAAGGAGAGTTGATTTTGAGGATCACACAACTGAAAGAGCTGAGCTTGATCAGTTCATTTGTTTGCATGGCAGTAGAGCAGCTATATTTGGGAATATCAGATGTGCTGGTTGGTCGGGACAGTAAATAAGTCTGCTGTCCTCGCATGCGATTGTTACGTGGCACCAGAGAAGAATACGGTTTAACAATAGACAAAACATGATTTAGGGTTTGGTCTCTCTTCAGACATTTGGCAGCTCATGTTTCAGACGTTTGGAGTTAGTCTTTGTTCTTTTGCATCGTTTTGACCTTGAGTTTGCTGGAGAGATTTGTGTGTGACATAATAGCAAATTGACACTTAGATTTAGCTCGCCTTAAAGTCAATATGAACTCAAGAACGACCTTATTTGCTTTCAAGGCCTGCTATTGTGAAGAGCTTTGTCTTTGTAGTGTTTTTTCCCCCATATTTAATAACTTGCCCTGTCTCTGAAATGGCTTTTCTTTTTTTTTTTTCCTTTTCATATTTTTCAGTCTTTACCCTTGAACCTTTTTGAGACCACTTCACAATTCAGACCATTGATGGATAAAGCAGTTCTGCTTGCTTACTGTCCTTGTTTTACACTGTAATCTGTCAAAAATGTGTGATGAACACACTAGAGTTGGGAATCTTGACAATTTGAATACAATTTGATGCATCTCAATGCATCTTCTCTAATTCTTTTATTAATGCACACACTTAACTTTTTTTTTCTTTCAGCTTTTTAACTTTACTAGTTGTAATATACTAGTTGTTTATTTTATATTTGTTATTAAATGTGAAACTAAAGATACAAATAACAAACAATGGAACAAATACAAAGCAAGAAAGATATAAATGAAATAAACAGTGTCATATTTTTTTTCATCAAAGTTTAATGTGATGCACTTAAAGAATGAAATTGAGAGCACCAAACCCTTATCAGTGACTAAATTGATTTTTAATATTATCGTCTCTTAGACAGAAATGTTATTATTCAAATAAATGCTTTGCAAAATATTCATAAGTATTAATTACTACAGTAGTAAAATGATAACTATATATAAAAAAAAAATATATATTTGTTCTCTTGCAAGAATTCAACCATCAAGCCTTTATTTTGGAGGAAAACTGCAGGAAAACCCTTACGTTTCTGTGAGGAAAGGACTACAAATGCTTCTCATCACAAATCAAGTGAAATTTGGCAATCATCTATCCACAGAAATGATGGAAATGTGAAAAAGTACCACTTAAAAAAAAAATAACAGAAATGTTATCAAATGTAAAAATTAAACACTACGTAGTGTTTACTGTTTACATTAAATATACATAGAATTTTATTAAAGCAAATCATTTTATTCAGTCAAGAGCAGTGAGTCTTTAGTTGTTTGATTAATATTAACGACTGCAGCAGGTTTATTAGGCTGCTGTCACTTCAAGACTGACTGCACGAACACAGTGTAATGATAGACATTCGATTTCTTTCCTGACTGTTCATGATGCTGATTGTTCACATTAGCATTGTGAGAGAACACACACATACTGTTCATAAATAGCATCATATCAGTTCTTATAGTTCTCAGATCTTGGTTACATCTATAAAACAGATGCCCTGTTCTTGCAGATGAGGTTTCCAGCTGCTCACAGGATCTGGAGGGTCGTTTGCGTTTAACACGGTCTGGTGCGTTTCAGGATCTGGAGGGTCGTTTGCGTTTAACACGGTCTGGTGCGTTTCAGGATCTGGAGGGTCGTTTGCGTTTGACACGGTCTGGTGCGTTTCAGGATCTGGAGGGTCGTTTGCGTTTGACACGGTCTGGTGCGTTTCAGGATCTGGAGGGTCGTTTGCGTTTAACACGGTCTGGTGTGTTTCAGGATGTGGAGGGTCGTTTGCG
>JAFVLL020020078.1:0-33916 GCA_021397915.2 Tor tambroides | reverse complement strand
TTTTTTTTTTCATATTTATTATATTTAAGGAAGTAAGCTTGGGTCCCTCTTTCAATGTAAGTTTCTTGATGGACTTAAAAAAGAAAAAAAAACATTTCAGCAAGACACATAACATGATGAATCATTCACCTCCGAAGCACACATTGTGCAGAACAGGTTATATGTGGTTTAAAAAAAATATGGTTAGGGGTATGTTAGGTAAGCATGAACAATAGTAATAGTCATGCATGCCTTAGCAAACACCACTAATAAGAAACATACAAACAGGGCAGTAATATCTTGATATTTCCACATAAATATTAGGCAGCATAACTGTTTTCAGCACTGATAATAAGAAATGTTTCTTGATCAGCATATTAGAGTGATATCTGAAAGGATCATGTGACACTGAAAACTGGAGTTATGATGCTGAAAATTCAGCTTTGCATCACAGGAATAAATTACATTTTACAATATATTAAAATAGGAAACATTTATATTAAATTATAATAATATTTCACTGTATAACTGTTTTGACACTTTTTTTTTTTCAAATAAATGCAGCCTTGGTGAGCAAAAGAGACTTTCAAAAACACTGAAAAAAATCTACTGACCCCAAACTTTTGAAAGGTAGTGTAGTACACCTAATTTAAACAAAGAGAAAAGTGGAAAAATGACAAAAATAATACTAAAATTGTCAAGCTTTTATACCAGAAGCCTCGAGCTGAAGTTTTGTTCATCTAAAGAGCTGAATCAGGAGGTGGCCGCTCTGATCTCACACTTTCCATTTTTTGGCAGAGAGAATGAGGAGTGTGCAGCAGTGATTTCATGGGATGATGGCATTAGCGCATGTACACACTCCACAAGGAGCAAACACACTGACCTCTAACTCACATTCCCTGCCAAACACCTCATTATTTATCTAATGAGAGCATATCATAGACTTCTAGTGTTTTTTTATAAAGTGAATTGTAATTTTATTATTAAAAACTATTTTTGGTAACACTTTTGCATAGGAACCAATTCTCACTATAAACTAGTTGCTTATTATCATGCCTATTATTAACATGTTGACTGTTTATTAGCACTTATAAAGCACATATTCTGCATGACCATATTCTATATCCCTAATCCTACCCAATACCTAAACTTAACAACTACCTTAACAACTACTTTTTTCCAAATTAAAGGGATAGTCATTTATTCACACTTTCTATCTTCTGTGGAACACAAAAGTATTGGTACCCAAACAACAATGACAGCTTATAATAAGGTCTCATTACTTAATGCATTAGCTAACATTAATGAACAATAAGCAATATGTTTGTTACAATATTTACTCATCTTTGTTAACATTAATTCATAAAACAACAACTGTGCGTTCATGTTAGCTCAGGTTCACTGAATAATGTAAACAAATATGAACATAATATGAATAGTATGAACAAATCTTAATAATGTGTAAGTAAATATTGAAATTAACATTAAGATTAATAAATGGTTAAGAAGAATTTTTCATGTTAGCTCATGTTAAAGGAATAGTTCACACAAAAATTAAAATTCTGTCATCATTTACTCACCCTCAAGTTGTTCCAAACCTGTATGAGTTTCTTTCTTCTGCTGAACACAAAAGAAGATATTGTAACAAAGAAAAAAGAAAAAAACTTTGAGACATTAATAAAAATATTTTCTTTTGTGTTCCACAAAACACTACAATGCATGTGGATTTGAAATGACATGAGGATAAATAAATGGTTTTTCATTTTTCCATCCCAGAAGGCCGACTATTTATCTTGCTTACAGAGACAATTCTCCCCAAACCCACACACACTATCCTCAGACTACCTTAAAGTTATTAATTTGCCCTTAAGATATATAATAACTTACCCATCCAAAGCATATTTCATTTTAAGTTAAATGTCACTATATGCTTTTCTGTGCCTGGTTACGTTTATGCTTGAACTCTTGCATCTCCTCTAATATTACTTTTTAAAGCTCAAACGCAGCAGCCTCTGGAAAAAAAACAACCTCCGTTTGCTGCAAAGGCTGTCTGAACTCAAAGACAAACACTGCATGCTAATTAACTCTCCTGCCTTCTAATTATACAAAGGCAATGTCTGATGCACTAATGCAGCACAGCATACTACGAACATCTGGATATCTGAGGATATTCGCTGGTCATGGAGGGACATATGTGTTCTTGCCATTATAATTACGTATGTGTGTAAATGTGCGAGTGCACGGACATCTAAACACATAAATGTCGTTGACACTCGGAGTGGGTGGATTGTGGGTTGTGGGAGCCCATGTGGCAAAGTCCCAGTGCATGAGTTAAAAGTGCCATGTGTGCCTCCTTGACACTGACATTCCAGCATAAACACTGACACTTCATCAATCCAAATAACAGAGGAGCGGAGGTGACCACCAACACTCCCCCACAGGGTCACAGCCGAGCTCACCCTTCCTGGACCCACATCTGGACATCAAGCGTCTGTTTGACACTGGAGGAAGGTGTGCGAGGAGGCTGGTGATCTTAAATACACTATATCGGACCTACACTTCATTTTGGGGTTGAAAACGAGCTGAGCAGCATGATATATGTACCTGTTTGTGGGTGGAAATCGGAAGAGAATCTGCTATATCATTTCTACTACGATATATAGGCTAATTCAATGATAAATCATGTGAAAAGGCTGATCCTATAGACTTCTGTTTTTATGAATAATCTGGTCTTTTGGTTTGTGGCCGACAAGTTGCAAATAAAAGAAAATAATCAAAAATGATGTACCTTTCATTTGTAAAATATTTAATTCTCTGGATTAACGAAAATAGATATTTTTCTTATGCTCACCAAGGCTGCATTCATTTGATCAAAATACAGTAAAACTTTAAATAACTGTTTTCTGTTTGAATATATATTAAAATTGTGATGCAAAGCTGAATTTTCAGCATCATTACTCCAGTCTTCAGTGTCACATGATCCTTCAGAAATCATTCTAATATACTGATTTGCTGCTCAAGAAACTTCTGATTATTACTGTTGAAAATAACATACAGTATAATTAACATACAGTATTTAACTTATTTTTGTGCAAACTATGATTGATTTTTGATGAACTAGTGAAATAAAAATCCTTTGTAACATTATAAATGTCTTGACTATCACTTTGATCCATTTAATGAATCCTCGCTGAATACAAAATATTAATTTCTTAAAAGAAAAACTGACCTCAAATTTTTTTGTGTGCTACCAGATTCACATACTCCCCAGGGACTTATAAAAATAAAACCATAGTATTACCATGATAGAATATCCAAAAACCATGCTAATATCACAATACTTTTTTGCAAGTGTCAGAAGCATCAGTAGCACGACCAAAATGACCAAAATCTTATATCACAATATGAGCAATTTTATTTCATGGTAATGATATATATATATATATATATATATATATATATATATATATATATATTGCACTATAGTTATTTTTACTTTAAATAAACTCTTTATGATATCAACATTTTTGATAACATAGAAATTTCATATTTTTTTTCACCAGTGTCAGTATCACAAGAAAACTATTACTAGCCTAAAAAAAAACCTCAAGCTCACTGAAGACAAGAAAAAAAGTCAGCAATTAAATAAGAATAAGAAACTAATTACAAGCAATAGGACAAAAAAAACTACAGTAGAACATATAAATAGATGCTTTACATACATTGTTAAAAAGTAATCAAACATATAAAAACATTGCAAATTCTTCACTGTGTAAATTAAATATGTATTTCTTCTTATTAAAGTTACAAAAGTGATTTAGTCAAGAGCAGTGAGAGATTTTCTCCATTTGTTGTTTGATTAACATGAATGGCAGATATCAGACTGCTGTCACTTTAAGAGCTGCCCAGATCCACTATACAGTTACACATGTATTTTCTTTCTCAGCTGTTTGCTTTCACTTAAGACCTAAATTACTGCGTTTACAAGGATACTTGCAAAGACGGGCATTTTGACACATAAAGGTGTGTTTATTTAACCGTTCAAGGCCTATAAAGCGGCCTTTCAATACTCCCGCACTCTCAGACAGCATGCGTATATAGCGAAATGAGTTCTCTTTCGCTGCTGATTGCATTTCAGTGGCTTAAAATCACTTGCTTTTAAACAGCAATGCTAAAAATGCATGTAAACGATAAGTTTTCGTGACCACGTAGCACAGCAATGTCACATGAGTGTGTAACTGAGATAGAGATGAGAGTCCAAAATCTCTACGGGTTGACAAATTTCTACCAGTTAATTGTGTCTACCGGTATATCGCCCACCCCTAATCAGTAGTCACCAGAATAAGACCACAGGCGTGTTCCCCACACGCACTCACAAAGACCTTCAATGACACTTTTCAGTTTCACCTCATCAAAACCACTGTTAATGTGGCTTCGGGTCTCTGGTGTCATACATATACAAAATGATGCTTTGTTTATAGCCAAGACTGCAAATCATGCAAAAAACATCTGTGTTATACCTCACTTAACAAGAACAAGAGCAGTCCTATTTATCAGACACAAGCAGGAGGGCTGAACAGACAGAGGAAGTGGCGGACACTGTTTACATTTCTGCCTTTCTGAGACACACAGCCAAAGTTTCCCACGCACCAGAAACGTCTTTCACCAGCACACATTAAGCTCCTAAACTTATCTTAATTAAATGTATTGAACGTAAAACTGCAAATGAAACAAAGCTAGTCTTCAATCAAAGTGACAAAATTGAGACCTTAGAACTATTATTTATCCAACACCTGCAAAACAGCATAACTAAACACTGTTTAAACAACACTGATTATTTGACTTGTCCCGTGAGTTTTGCAATGACAGTTCTTAAACAAAACCTGCTGTTGTGAGGGCACTAATATTTCTCCTCAATAAACTTTGGAACAAGCAGGCTGACTGCGTGTTTCTGTTTTCATTATATTTTATTAGAGTGTCTATATGGCCAAGAACATGTGTGGGAAGCCATGTATGAAGTCTAAAAGGAGATGATTTCAGAGAGAGTGTCTAGACATTGTGAGGGAGGAGAACATGCGATTCTAAAAGTAGACGTACGCAGGAGTAATAATTAAACTGTCCTCAGTCCTACAAACCCTCTTGGCTTCTTCTGTTTCATTCCTATTCTCTTTCCATCACTGTTTAAAACAGTGCAGTTTAACGAGTTGAAACTTCCCATTTAAATTACTTTGCAGGAACAGAATGTGCTAGTAGAACATAGAACAAAAGATCCACAACTTGCTCAAAGGTAATTGAGGACACCTCCATCCTGAACTGTAAAAAAAAATAAAAAATACAAAATAAATTTAATTAATTAAAAGTATTAAAAATAAAAATCTAATAAAAAATGAACCAAAAATAAATAAATAAAATATAATAATAATAATAATAAATAAAATAAGAATCAAAACAAAAATCACTGGAGTACATTTTAAAAGGAAATACTATTTCAGTCTTTCTACTTTAAATGTTAAATTTTAATTCAATGTGTTACTTGCCATTTCTTTGTAATTATTTCTGAGTGAAAGTGTTTCTGAGTGATTTTTTTCCCAGTGTGGGAATATGCTGGGGAAAATTCAAGGACATTGTTCTAGGAAAACAAAGATACATGTACTGCACACATCTAGTAATGTCTCAAAACAAATGTTATTGTAAATTCATCACGATTAGTCATAATTTTATGCTGTGCACAGATATGCACTTCAGTGAAGCTACTTTAAAGTGGTGAAAAATGCATTACTATGAACAAAATATTTACATCATACTGTCCTGTTTTTAAAATGCATTTCCATTTTCCAAAACAACTTGTACAAACAGCAAGTAAATAATTAAAATTTGCTCATTGTCACTGTTAAACTTAAAATACAGAGAAACTGAGGGCAATTATTTTGTCATGATGATTTAAATGACTAAAATTACTTTCTGTTGGAATTTATTTTTATTTTAATCTATTAAGATTTTGCCAACAGTGTTGTTATTGACTAGGAAGCATTAGATGTGGATTATCCAATTCGCTGAAGAAGAAAAATTAAAATTAAAATTATATATATATATATATATATATATATATATATATATATATATAATTTGTCAATGGAAAGAGCAGGGACCTCTGCTTTATGTTAGGTCAATGTGCATGAGAAAATGAGAGAATGGTGAGAAAGGGAGTGATGGAGAAAAATATGCAGAGGAAGTAGATCCCATGGGTGTTGGGTGGTCAATCTTACGCCATTGTTTTTATAGTGACTTACAAGCATGTGACGTTGAACAGGTTTTGAACATTTTGCCAATTCATCAGCCAAGGTGTACAGCTTCACCCGGGTGAGCAATCAAGTTAACCATGACCACAGCTGAGCATGTTAATAGAGCATGACAGCTGGGCTACGGAAGAAAGAAATTAAATTCTCCTACTGTATAAACTTAAAAGCAAGTTAGTGTGATTTCAGCTTCATTTAAAAATGTGTAATAGCCACATTCCTAGTGAAGAACTAAACGCCCCATAATCCTGAAAACAGATCAACCAAGTCACTGACTTGGAGAGCATTAGACATGGATTATCCAATTCGTTGAACAAAAAAAATCAAAATTAAAACAAAAAAGTCACTATTACTATAGAAATAAAAATTGTGGCAAAAGATCCCTGAAGTCTATCTACTTCTATAAAGCATTGTGAATGACATAATCAAATCTCTCTTTTAAATGATTTCTCAAAATTAAAATACATTTGAAAAAAAAAGCTCATTTCATCTTTTTATCTCACAATTAGGACTTTTTCCCACAGTTCTGAGAAAAAAGTCAGACTTGTGAGATGTAAACTCAGAACTGTGAGATACTTAAAGCCTTTATGTATAATGCACTATAAAAGTAGTTTTAATGCATTAATTATGCCTTGTAATGCACCTTATAATGCACTGTACAATCTCATGAATAATTGGAACCACAGTTAATACATTATAGCACTTATCAATTCATTGTTACATGGTGCATTTTAAATTTGGTTATAATTATTTACTGTACTACAAGATATAATGTAGTACAATGCACATTATGAATCGTTATAATGCATTATAGCCTTTAATAACCCTTTATAATGCATTATACATAAAAGCTTTGAGTAAAGTGTTACCAAAATATTATATCTTGCATGATTATATTACATATTATATCTTAAATGATTGCGTTTTTACGCCACAATCACGTTTGTTCATACTGTCGGATAGGATTAGGTGTAATGCAGATGGTACGTTATTTTAAAACGTCACAGAGCATTAGACTTATAGCACCACTCAACAGACATTTCAAGTCAGAACTGCGATGAAACCTACAAAACCAACATCACATAAAACGTACCATATGTACGTTCATCTGTTCCAGGGGAAAAAAAGAACACACTTTTAGTGCCACTCAGTGGACATTTCACATCGGATATGTCACGAAACGTACATGGCGGTACGTATTTCCCAGAGGTACGTTTTCGTCATGAGACCAGGTTGTCTTTTTTTCTTTACTTATTCATGTCTTACAACTTCTTATTGATCATTTTCAGAAATCCCCTACTCCATGGGCAGTCACTGTTGCACTCTTGGCTTCAAACACCATTAAGGGGCAATAAATAAAATCAGTCAATTCTTATGAGGCAAACAATCACCCGGTGTACATTATAGGTCTTTGACATTATTTACAGACTCATGTTTATTCTTTTGACAAAGTGGCGCCATCTGCATTGGTGATTCACCCGGGACAGTCTGGTGTGAAGGGAACCCACGGTTGCTGTAGCGACCAAGGGTAAAGAGACACCTACACTGACCACGGCACAGTCGGTGAGTCATGAGAATGAGGCTGGTTCACAGGAAATACATCCCACACGAGTCCTGTGGGCTGAGCGCTTTGGGTCAATCAGCTGTGCCGACATGAATGGAGTAGGCACACCATTAGACATTTTGGCACTAGGTGGGAAATAAGAGGAAAGGACACTTTGTGTTTGTTCAATTTGCTGTAACGCACGTGTTTTTACAAAGTCAGTTTCAATAATCCAAATGTCTCACACAATGTGATGTAATCTGTGCAGATGGGCGTTTTGACAGCATGCTCTCAAACTCCAAGATGACCTAATTCTGTTTATGTTTGCTTGGGAGAACTCTAATTGGCACACTTGGTTGGATATGCACATGTTTTTTACAAATGTTCAACCACTGGTCAATGGAAGAGGAAAAAGTTGTATGTTTTAAGATTTATACTGTTGAAACTTCAACATTGGAAATTAAATATTCAGCAGTACTTTGAATCTATTTTAATTCTCAATTTCTCAATGCAGTAGCTATCGAAAGTTTGGACACGTATTTATTATTATTACATTTTCCATACCTTAGAATCATGGAAAAATGAAAACTAAGAAATATCACAAATGGGGAAAAATGTAAATATATTCCAATCTTCAATTTGAGCATCTTCATCAGCCAACTTTATGAGGTCCATCCTGGGATATTTTAAAACAACAGCTCATTATTACATGTAATTTAAAGGGAATAGGAATCTCGTAGCTTCATAAAATTAAGGTTGAACCACTGAGGTCAAATGGACTATTTTAATGATGTCCTTTCTACCTTTCTGGGCCTTGAATGTGTCAGTTGCGTTGCTGTCTATGGAGGGTGAGAAAGCGCTCGAATTTCATCAAAAATATCTTAATTTGTGTTCTGAAGATGAACGAAGGTCTTATGGGTTTGGAATGACATGAGGGTGAGTAATTAATGACAGAATTTCCATTTTTGGGTGAACTATCCCTTTAAAGTATCTAAGCAAAAAGTCTTTAGATCAGAAGGTTTTTAAGATCATTACAGACATAAATTTAGTCACGTGTGACCCAAACTTTTGACTGGCAGTGTATATTTTATTGGACAGACATCCCATGGACATTTAACCTAACGGCAAAGGTCCTTCTCACCGTTTTGCAGCAGTACAGTAGCTCTCTTTAGGACTGTCTGATAAACCGGAGTGTCGTACACTGAACTGAGCAGTGGGAATTGAACAATGGCTGTATTATTGCCAGTGTCCTGGGTTCCATGCTGGCAGACTCACAGCATCTGGCACAATGTGCATTTGTTACGAAGGTTCCGTCTCATCTACACCATTCAGATTATATAACAGTCTGTTCGCTTCTCAGAAAGACTCAAACAGCAGACAGTATGTGCACCCTGAATAGTCAAGATTTAATTTAGTTTGGATGATGTTTTGCATCCTCCTCAAATGTTTTGGATGACATTCCTTCACCTAGTGTGGTGATGGATTTAAAGAAGGGTTTTGAAAAAAATCTATATTGACGAATTTAGTAGAAGTATGAATTTGAATTAGCCACACCTTACAGGAAGCTGATTTGGGGTTCTGATAGGAATGACAGGAAGAAGAATGAACTGAATTGCAGTTAAAATTTCAGGTTCAGGTACACTTTTTTAACTTTTAGGTCACACTTTATTTTAAGGTCCAATTCTCGCTATTAACTAAATATTTACTATGGCTTTTGTATCAATAAACTCCTAATTTGCTGCTTAAATTTAGGTATTGGGTAGGATTAGGGATGTAGAATATTGTCATGGAGAATATGTACTTTTGTGCTTATGTGCTATATAATTCACTAATAAACAGCCAATATGTTAATAATATGCATGCTAATAAGCAACTTGTTAATAGTGAGTATGGGTCCCTATACGAAAGTGTTACCAACTTTTATAGTTGCAAATTAATGAGAGTTAGTTGACATGTAATTCCAAAGTTAGTTAGTAGAAGGTCTAAAGTGGATTATCAAAATAAAGCACAACCAAATAAATTTACATGAATTAACTTGAATTTCAATTTTACTGCCAAACAATCAAATCCAAATTGCAATTTTGCATCTTAATTGCTTCTTCAAATCAAACTGTCAAGCCAACAGCTTTTCTATTTAAAAAATTAAACTTATGGAAACGTATTTGAATTTCAGTTTTAATTCTAATTATTTGCATTCAAATTCAAACTGCAGTTCTGTTCGCTTCCACAATTCAAATTCAGTTCAAATTCAGCACTAAAGTCACTACTTGGAAACTATTGCACCTTCAGGGTTCTCATGTGTGCAGAGTCTCTCTGGTGCACGCAAGTTATCTTTGCAGCAGTGAGTCTAGTAGTATTGCACGATATCAGGTTCCTCCTATCCATGTTTACCTTTTTGCAGAATCTGTTTTTCCTTACTATCCTGGTTGTGTTTACTTTTCTTCCGGGTGCTGAGTGTTCCCAGGACATCCACGTCAGCTTCCATCTACCTACAGTTCTGATAAAACCCAGTGTTATGCACACTGAGATAAGGCTCACAAAGTCAATACCCAAATATCCTCTTTAGACAAAAACATTCTCCACATCTTTACACAATAAAATCTTCTGTTTTGGAATGGGCTGGATAGGGGAGTAACTAAACACAAGTATCGACACTACCTCAGTTAGCGTTTTTCAGCAATGTGACAGCAGTTTTAAAACAAAGTAGCTTTTCCAGTAACAAGTTATTTTTTTCCAATGAAAAAGCAGCGTAGTGCAACCTAACCCTACATCAATGTTTTTAAATGTCACATTGTATTGGGCATGCAACTTTACTCCAAAATAAGTTGAGGAAATAATCAAAACCATTCTCATAAACGGTTCTTTCATATTATATATATATATATATATATATCAGGTGTCCCTAGAATGTGTATGTGAATTTTCAGCTCAAAATACCCCACAGATCATTTATTATATAATTTTGAAAATGTCTATTTTGAGTGGAAGCAGAAACACGCTGTTTTCGTGCATGTCTCTTTAAATGCAAATGAGCTGCTGCTCCCCATCCCCTTTTCCAAAATAGGGCTGTGCCTTTACAGCTCGTACCTCAGATACTCTGCCAAAAAACATCTGTTCGATTTTGATAATCATTTCTATCGAAAATATGTGTCTTAAACCATATTAGTTTAAATTTCTGATATACGCTTTCGCCATGCCATTAGAACTGGTACACCACTGTCACCGTGGGTGGAAACGTGTAGATTAAGGGGTGGAAATATTATAATAAAATCCCCTTTCTACGTCACGGGGGGAGCGAAATCTGAGCGGCTCGCTTTTTCACAAGCTTGCAGAGAAACGCTTACCAAAAAAATTACTGGGTTGTTCTTTTTCCCGTTTTCTCAGTTGGTAGATGCACCAGGGACCTAATTATAGCACTTAAACATAAAAAGTCAGATTTTCATGATATGTCACCTTTAAAGACTTGACATCTTCACAATATATGAAAAATTGAGTGCCTTTCCTTACAAAAATTTCACAAAGTAGCAGTGTTCATTTTATTCACTGCAAATTTAGAATAAATTAAATAATTTTTCATTTTAACTTTGAAACCAAAGTAGTTTCAGAGCATTCATTTAATTCAAACAGCACAGCATGGTGCTAATGCCAAGGTCATGGGTTCAATTCCTAGAAATGCATGAACTAATAAAATTTATACTTCAAAATGCAATGCAAGTCGCTTTGGATAAAAGCGTCTGCCAAATGCATAAACGTTGCTTCCCCAACATTACTACATTAACTCAAATACGCAAACACACATACACACACATGTGTCTGGCTAGAGGGAGGGTCAGTCGTGGGCTGCCTAACAGAGCTAATAGACAAATAACAGGCACACTTCTATGAATGATGGTGAACTGCTCATTGTGATGAGAAGGGTGGTTTCTCCAGAAAACCACTTCTAATTGGTTGGGCTGTCATATGGAATTTGTCAATTGGAATTTGTCAAACATTGTGGTTGGTCTAGCCTGCAGCCAAAAAAGTGACTGGTGTCCTTCTAAGGAAGCCAAACATTTGATTTAATTGAAAAATGGCTTTCCAGATGAGACACTTGTGACTCATGTTGAATCTGCAGGGTCAGAAAAAAACACATTCATGAGCATTAAAGTCATAGTATGGCACTGAATACATCTGTCTGCCTGTAGATTAAAGTGTATAAACAAATGATTTATTCAGCTGTGAATTATGTATTGACATTCATTATGTAAACATTATAAAAAACGGTTTCTTTGACATTGGAAGAGCCATTGCCAAACAACCATACCCGTAAACTTCCAAAAAGATCACTGGTTTTGTTTAGACATGTGCTGTCCGTTCTTAAGGAAGCTGCTATTTTGATCAACCCAACTGTGAATGGCAATTGTGGGTCTACTGTTTCATCAATACGCAAAACCCACGCATTGTTTGTTTTACTTGTTTCCATAGCGATGTTGTCATCCATTAGAAGCTGAACTCAATAGCCCAGGCTGAGCTAAGATAATAGTCCTGGAAGGGTTTGCGTCTGTCGGATTCCTCACATCGTTTACATTGTTCAACCGCTCAATGAGACCAGCGTTACTCACTGACCCCTTTTCCGGTGTATTAGAGGAAACAGTATGACTCAGATGGTTTGTCTAAAACCCCTCCCGCCCGATTCGCCCAGCTTGGTCAGGGAACTACAGTCATGCAATTTGCAGATGTTGCTTATTTTCAACTGCTTTCAAGGAAACGACTCTTGAAAAGTGATATCCCAGTTGCGCTGGTCAAAATTAGCCTTAGGAGAGACATCCTAATATTGCTTTTCTTCTGCATTTAGGAAGTACTTTACTTGTCAGCCTCAGAAGTTTTATTATAGTCTGGTGGAATAAGATCCATCAGACTATAATAAGTAAGTATAGCCGTAAGTAGCCACAATTATATGTTCGCCAACATGAGCAATCGTGTAAATTTAGCATGGCAAAAGGGAATATGTCGGCTATGACGCTTAGCTAAACCATTGTGCATCTTTTATTCAATCAGAAAGATATGCTTTATGGCTCATTGGCACCAGCCTGTCTGGCTCAGGTACAATCGTCACCCGCAGCTTTAAATCAGATGACAACCGCAAATCGCAGGAGACAGTCCTGAACCCGTGGATCAAATGTATTTTCCTTGCCACAAAATGTAACATGTCTAGCCAGCTGGGGTTTGAATTCAGAATTGTGAGATCAAGGGCCAGATTTACTAAACAGGGCAAATTAGCGTTAGAGCCCAATTCCATAAAAGTGCCGATGGAAAAATTCTGCGTAAGATTTACTGACAATGCGCACAATAAAGAACACAGACGCAACCAGATCATTTCCATAATGACCAACGCAATCTACCAAGAGCAGCGCAAATTACCGCCTGCTTTAATACATGCTTTTTTGGGGGCATTAAATAATAGCGCAAATACCAGTAATCTAACGAGCGCAAACATTAGTAAATCGCGTTGCGTCATTCATTTTAATACTCTCCTCCCATAAATTTTGCGTCTGAAAGGGAAACTCCTACAAATTGTATATTCAATAATGTCAGGCGCAAAAATAACTGTGCTCACACCTTTGCAGCGTTAATTCTTCAGTGCACATCTTTAGTAAATCATGACAGTACTTTTTTAACACCAAAAGTTGGTTTGCACTGGTGCAAGCTGTTAGTAAATCCGGCCCATAAACTCACAATTTTGACTTTTTGGTAACACTTTATTTCAGGGACTAATTGTCACTAATAACTATTTGCTTATTAGCATGCCTGTTAATAACATATTGGCTGTTCATTAGTACTTATAAAGCACATATTCTGCATGACCATATTCTACATCCCTAATTAATTAGCAGTAATTAAGAATTTACTGAGGCAAAAGTCATAGTAAATAGTTACTTAATAGTGAGAATTGGACCTGAAAATAAAGCGTGACTGACGTTTTTTAGCTTAAATCTTGCAATTCTGAATTTATAACATGCAATTGCAAGTTATAGAGTCAGAATTGTTAGATGCAAACTGACAATTGTAAGAAAAAAGAAAAAAAAAAGTATTTTTTCCTCAGAATTGGACTTATATCTCACAATTCTGAGAAAAGAAGTCAGAATTGCGAGAAAAAGTCAGAAGTGCGAGATATAAACTCATAACTGTGAGTCATAAAGTCCAATTATGAGGAAAAAAATACAATTTTCTTACAATTGCCAGTTTATGTCTCACAATTCACAGAAAAAGAGCCACAACTGTGAGATAAAAAGTCGCAATTACCATTTTGTATTTTTTATTCAATGGCGGAAACAGGCTTCCATATTTATCTCCCTAACCTAACTTAGAGACAAAAGTACTAAAATGCATATTCCTAAGTAATACATCTTGAAAGACATCCTGACATACATTATTTTAACTAGCTGCACCTTTATTAATTTAACTTGAAGACAAAATTGCTATTAAAAAAAATACATGCTTTGCACTTCTGCAATAGATGTGTTTTCAACAGCACAGTAAGAAGCTGCATAAATCTCAAGCTTCAGAAGCTAAGGGCAATTCTAGAGGCTTGTCCTTGTGCACTTGCAGAACCAGCTCTGTCGGATATGTCAGTGTCCTTTCCCCTGTCGCTGTGGGTGAGGTTTGATTGAACCTTGGCTGTTGTTGCAAAAATGGTTTTTGCAGGATAGTTATCAATTGCAATACACCAAGTATCATGGTTGCTTTACATAATTCAGCCAACACAGTCTCTGCAGAATTTCTAGCACACCACATTCATACGAGACATTCAATATCGTACATTCGGCTGGAAAATCTGTCTATACTACACGTAAATCATCACGCTCTGATTCATGGCTAATTTATCACTAACTTTATTAGCGTAAAAACTTAATGCTTTGAGTCTGTGCTTCAATGAGTTTCTTCCTGTAATATTTGTGGAGAAGTTAATATTTAGCTTTGCGTGTTGCAAGTACTTACTCTTATTCTGTAGTGTGTTAACCTCTAAATGTGTGTGTGTGTGTGTGTGTGTGTGTGTGTATACATGTGTATCTCTTTGGGTGGGTGTGTTTGCATGTGTCTTCAGTGTTGTATGTGTTTGTTGTAGGTTTACACATTTAAGTGGCTGTTTGTATCAGCTTTTGTGATCACAAATGTGAGTGTATGTGTGTTTATGTTATTATCCACTCCTATTTGAATGGACTAAGCTCTTCTTTTCCAGGCAATTTCTCTCCATATGTCAGAATCAAGGTCATGACATGTTTTAATGTTGCCAAAAGAGAGATAGAAAGAAAGAAAGAAAGAAAGAAAGAAAGAAAGAAAGAAAGAAAGAAAGAAAGAAAGAAAAAGAGACAGCGGAAAAAAAGAACAAAAAGAAATGGTCAAACTGGAAAGTCAGGATTTATGAAAGCAAGAAAAAAATGTGCGACTGCAAGGATCTGATGAGAGATGAACAAGGCGTACCCTTCCTGCAACCTAAAACTAGAATCTATGTCACTCATGGTGAAGGTAACAGTATATTGAATAACTATTATTGAACCTTTCCTGTTACCGTGCCATTTACTATCACCCGTTTCGTCTCCCTACTGTCCGTGTGGACGTCTCCAGGCAGGATTCAAGGGTCAAGAGGTCACATTCCAAAAAACCTCTTAGCATTCTTCCACAGGGATGTACTGTGTGTGTGTGTGTATGTATGGCAGAGTTTTGCACATGGTGTGTGACTGTGTGTGTGTTGCTTCTATGAGAACATGTTAAAAGTGCAGCTTTTTGAGTAGCAAATACAAGTCTGTTGCATGTACTCGCATTGCAGATATGATACGTGTGCTATAGTTATACATTTATTTGCATGTTACGCATCTGTTTGGAATACTTGATTCTGATTGGTCAATTACAGAATTCAGTCGTCAGATATTTTTGTATAACGATGCTTAGGGTGACCGTATTTCTTTTTTTCCTGGACATGTCCTGGCTGTAATTTCTAAATTGCATAAAATATCCAGGTTTTGACCTAATTTTCCTATTGTTTTGTAAAGAACAAAAAGTTGTTTGACCAATAGTGTGCATGCATTGTACATAATCGACCAATTGTACATAACTGAGTTATGTGATCCGATTACTTTTCCCAAGTAACTAGTAAAGTAATGCATTACTTTTTAATTTACAAGTCTTTTCATTTTTTCAAATAAGTAACGCAAGTTACTTTGTTTTCCTATTTATTTTCTGTCATGTGTGCTATGTAACCATGGTTACTGTAGCTCTAGCCTGAAAGTGAACATGCATTTACTCAAACAGAAACAGTGAAATGCAAACTCAGAATATGATGCAAACCTGCAATAATTAAATTATACAATTATCCTTTATGTATTTAAAATCTTTTTTTATTGCTGAAGAGTGATTTGACGTTCTTCTCCTGTGTCCTATTCTTCATGCAATCTAGAATGGCAGCACAACTGAAAGGTTTGTTTGTGTGTCAGTTTACATTTCCTTCAGCTTGAAGGAATGAAAGCTTTTACATTTGCCAAAAACAGAACATTTTTATATTAAATACAAACAAGCAATCCCAGCCCAGATGAGGAAAAGTAATGCAAAAGTAATGTAATGCATTACTTTCCATAAAAAGTTACTAAGTAATGCAATTAGTTACTTTTTAGAGAGTAATGCAATATTGTAATGCATTACTTTTAAAAGTAACTTTCCCCAACCCTGAATATATATATATTTTTTTTTAAATTCTAAGAACATTAAAATGTCCAATTTTCTTGTTGTGATTAGAACATTATTTAAAGGTTACTTGAACGTTTATTTTTTAATATTCTAAGAATGTTTTCTCTCAACGTTATGAAAAGAAATCTCATAAACATTACTTAAAGAATGTTTTGTACTAACCTTTATATAACTTTTAGAGTTTTCAAATTTTGTCTTTTCTTTAAGAAATTCAAACAATAAATACTTTTAGGCTCTTTAATGTGTCGTGACAGATCACTGTAGCGCCTCAGTTCAAGCAGCACGTGAACCGATCATCTTTTCATATATACTTAAAGCACAAAATAAACATGAATGAACATCAGAACATATCTTGTTTCAACTGTGGAAAAGATGTCAATAGACACCATTATTCAAGTTTAAGTCCACCGACGTTAATCTACTCTCCTGTCTGGTTTGTTTGTCAGACAAAATGGCAGATTCTTCATTATGATCGGCCAGACTGCCTGCCAATCAAACTCCCTGTGAAGGGACAATTGCTTCCTTTTTAAATTTTTAAGTTACAACTTGCACTCACACCTTCTCAACCACTTTGAATTTCAATTAATGGTAAAAAAAAAAAAAAAAAAGATAGTGATGCATTGTCAAGTATGGTGACCCATACTCAAAATTGGTCCTCTGCATTTAACCCATCCAAGTGCATGCACACAGTAGTGAACATACACCCAGAGCAGTGGGCAGCCAATGTTCCAGCACCCGGGGAGCAATTTTGGGGTTTGGTGCCTTGCTCAAGGGCACCTCAGTCATGGTACTGCTGGTGCGGGAATCGAACCAGCAACCTTCTGATTACAAGCCCGACTCTCTAACCATTAGGCCACGACTCCCCTCAATTCCCTCAAAGAAAGTCAATTTGAAACTTTTAAAACTCAAACACATGCGTAAAAAGGCCAAATTGTGTTAAATGGATAGAAACAAAAGTACTGTAATAATTTTAAAAAAATCTGTACAATCAAGCCACACCTTGATGAATTGATGAAGCATTTATGTACTGATTTCAAGTATCTGCTCTGTCATACTGACATGTCCACAAATCAAAGAATACATCAATGGGTCGTTCAGTCATATCTTCTGCATTTGTCACCAAGGTGTAACCATTGCTGGGGTGGCTCATTCATATTTTTTAGCAGTGCAATCCAGACTTACAATGTGACAAGGAGGAGCTCCCTAATGGGCCTGATGCAGAGATAAAGGTGGAGCGCGAAAGCCCCGACCGGGTCAGGGAGGAGAAGGCCGACTGCCGGTACTTTTGTGCGCAACTGTTTGTTTTGACAGCACGCTAAGAGACAAGAGGCCTGCGAGCCCAGGTAATCCAGACACAAACACATGGAAGTATACAGCGATACAAGCACTCTTGCAAACGGACACACGAGGGTGTGGTGCAATGGTACAGCATGTCTCTCGCTCGCTCGCTTTGAATGGGCCACTTGGGCACTGCTTATGTCATCATTTCCAACCTTTGCCACTCTGGAAAACAAAATAAACAATGACAAGAAAAGAAGGCTCATTTTAAGATAAACATGACAGGGAGGGTGCTAGACCTTACATACTACTCCATGCAATGACTCAGTGTTTAGACTGATGCTCTAATTCTGTGTTTGGCGGCACTAAACAGGATGCTGTTGAGAAACGTTGAAGACCTGCTTCCCGAAATCTCGAAACGGTTACCAGAAATCTGACATAAGGCAACAAGTGACCCCCATTAAGAGGAGGAGTGTATGTGTTAATCTACACATACTGACAGACACATTGAGTCAGCAGTCACATTCCACTGGAGTCAAGCAGCAAATTAGTCCACTATCCTGAAACATACACTCTTGCTGCTGTAATTAGTGGGGTTTGCTAGAACATGCATCACTATTACTGTTAGTCATGCTAGTGTTAGCAAACAAAACTCCTCTGTGTGTTAAACTATAGTGAAGTCTAAAATCAAGTTGAGGAGGGTATGGCATTATTACTTACAAGATGTATCAGTTCAAATTGTTCAAATTGACATTGTATTTAAATTAACTTATTAAATTGAAATATTTAACATGGATGACATGGTGCATCAAAAAAAAGCTCTCAAAATAAAATAAAATTAAATTAAATTAAATTAAAAAAAACACCTAAGGCAACTACATGTCCTGGCCACACAAAATTATGTAAAGGAGAGTATGCAACCATTCTAATACCTTTCTAAGCAATTAAACTTAGTTATCAACCAAAATCATGCAAACTAAATCAATTTAAACATTATATTTAAACTGGAAATGTATTTAAACAGACTGATTAAATTGAAATACGGATGACATGGTGTGTCAAAAATGCTCTCAAGGTAAAAAAATAATAATTAAATTAAATTAAATTAATTATTATTATTATTATTATTATTATTATTATTAAAAAGAAATGAAAAAATATAATACAAATAAATCAAGTCTAGGGAAAAATAAAAAAAAATCACTTAATTAAAATGTTATTAAAAAAAATTTATTAAAATTTTATTTATTTATTTTTTATTAATTAATTTAGTTTTCATTTGGGCCACTAAGCCATAGATACGTATGCGTAGACGCTGACGCATCTGCCATTTGAAACGGTCATAGTGTCGTCACTTACAGTAAAAATCAATAAGTTTTCCAAGATGCCTCAACATTGCACAGCTTCTGGTAGTAACAACAAGATTTAAATTTACCACAGAACTTGGATACATTTTCACAGGTGAGAATATGTAAGTTTCTGTTTTTATACATATTAACGCATTATTACAGGTTTGCAAACTATGGTAACAGCTTCGTCTTGTTCTATTGTGTTAGTTTAGCAAAATCATCTGCTTAAGTCTTTTGTAGATATAGACATCCACAGATATTCATATTCATAGATATTCGGTTGCAGACACAGTCCGCTTGCTCTCAAGTGTTTTTATAAACTGGCTTTGACCGTTTCAATATTGCCGACGGCTTACGTGTAGCAGCGGCCCATATAAACAGCTGCTAATGAGGCATCTTTGTATATATATCTATGCAATAAGAGGTTCTGTTAAAATGATAGTCACTCAAAAAACGAAAACTGTCATCATTTACTCACCCTCATGTCATGAATTTAATTGTATTTTGCATTTTTCAAATATTTAATTTAGGCACTGAAGTAGGTCATGTTGTGACCGAAATGTTTGCCGTTCCTCAGTAAAGCCGATTTTATCTCGAATTTGCTTTTTTAGTTGTCTTTTTTTCACCTGCATAGTGTGCACGCTTTTTTTGTTTTCGGAATTATTGTGGCTTTTTAGACTTTTTCAGATAAAGTGCGTTTTTTTTGGGGGGGGGTGATTTCCTCATGTTACATTTTTCAAAATCTCTTCTTTTTCATTCCACAGAAGAATGTCATAAAGGTTTGGAATGACATGAGGGTGAGTAAATGATAAATTTTTTTGGTGAACTATCCCTTTAATCTTCGACATCCTGGAGATTTCGAATCCATATCATTGGCATTGTCTCAGAGGAAGCGTTCGTCAACACGGCACATCGTAATGTCTGCTGGGAAAGGCCACCCTCAGACTGAGAGCCCCCTCTATCATCCAATCACCCTCAAGCTTGGATTAGGGGGAGCCAATGGTTGCACACTAAAGCCAATGGAATCTACATGAGTCACGGATGTGTGAGAAGTGACGTATAAACTGGTGGTATACTATTGCTAATGTGCGACAGAACAGAGATCTGAAGTGCATCTCAGGACAAGCAGTTTCCTGTAAGTTTTCCACACTGATTATCAACAGGCAACACAGAGAGGGTGGCCGAATCCCAAGGGCCGTAATTTCAAACATATGCGTCTAGAAACGTTCGATTCTGTTTAGCGTCATCGTTTAAAACTAAATCTGCTTTCTAAGTGACAAAGATGTGAAGTGAGAAAAACGTTTTATTGATCAGTGGCTGCTCTGTCTTGGCTTATGAGATTGATGGAGTTTTTAGTTATGTTTGAGTGAAGTATCAACATTGTTGCAAAAACAAGAAGAAATAAAAAGCCACAAGTGAGTCAACAGTTGACTTACAGAGCTAATTGGATAGCAGTCTGGATCATTTATAGATTTTATAGATGACAAGCTTTCTTGGCATGCAGTGAATCAGGCTCTTTGCAGCATTTCAAAGACACAAACTGTTTATTCATTGACTCCAAGATGTAGTATTTCCTAGAACGGTTTCTCTGGTGTAGTTTAGTTATGTCGAGCTCAGTGATTCAGGCTAACAGTTTCATTTGGAAAAAAGTTGAAAAATTGGTTTAATCACAAACGCATGCAAAAATACTGACATGCATGAAGCTGACAAACACAAACATGATGTGAAGTAGATCTGAACCTTAAATGACCTTATACTGATTTCTCGTTAACCCATTCTCTTCAGGACTACATATTTGAAGGATTACATTTCCTGTCTCTTACATACATAACTCGTTTTCCTCTTCGCTGGGTATGTGTGTCTTTCGCATGTATGTGTGTGCGTTTGAAGTCTGTCTCCTGTCTCCTTGAGGTTGCTCGGAGCGGTGGGCGTGGCTTCGGCAGAGGTGTGATTAACTCTGACTGACTCAGGTGCAGGTGTTTTGAAAGTAGAGGGACGCACCTGTAACATCCTCCTGCTTATTTTAGTTTCAGACTGACAGTCGGCTCACTCCTTCACACGCATACCTCTGCCGTGACCTAAACCCACACACACAGGCATGAATGGGGGCTATGACCAAGTAGTAATTTTATACTACAGTAACAATCAATATATAACATAGTCGTTTGGCTGGAAATTCAACTGAAAATGGTTGGCATGTTAATATTCACACACGCATTGCTAAAAAATGAAAAGGTTAAATTATGCAACATGTGAGTCAAAAAAAGTCTCCAAAAATAAATATATGAACAGAAACAGAAGACATTTAAAGGAGTCAAATAATTAACAAACACTCACCTATGACAAACATATCTTGGTGTAAATAACACGAAAAAGTCCTGCCCACTGATAGCCAAGCACATATAAACATAAAAATCGACCAAAAACTGATTTATTTCTAACTTTGCACAGTATATACCACCCAGCTTGAATACACACACTGTTCATCAACACAAACGCAGCTGATGGCATATCTTAGCTTTCTTTTAGTAGAGCACTCGTATCATTTTGGCCACTCAATCTGTGAAGTGACATTGAGTGCTATTGTGATCAGCACTAAAGTCATGTGGAATTTCCTGTAAGATGGCCATTGTGACGTAAACCGCCTTGAGAATCAAAAGAACTGATTGAGTCATCAGGCACTACAAAGTGAAGGGAGGCATACTGGAGGAGATGGACTATTGTTTGAGAAGCGTGCCCAGCTAGCTTGTTTGAAATCTTTGATGATATCATCCCATCTAAAATCAACCCATTCACATTTTTACATACAGTATACATACAGAAAAAAGACCAGTTAACCTGCTAAAAAAAAAACAATAGAAGCCCTATAGAAACCATCACAGAAATTCCAATGGTTTCCATTAAAATACCATTATGAACCATTAGCTTTTACCAGTAAAACCATTACAAAATTCCATCCCACCAATAGAATCCATCACATACCAGTAGACACCATTATAGTTTCCATTAAAACCAATACAATTCCTATTATAACCATTAAATCCATTACATTTTCTATTGTGTTTTAGGCAGGGTTCTATTGTTTTTTTCAGCAGGGAAATCAAAACCTTGCATCGGGACTGCAGGCAAATCAGATTCTTATCACCGCCTCCACCTTTTCAAATGACAGTATTTAAGGTTACATTACCATTGTGAGAAGCATCAGGCAACAAAACCCATTTTAGTCCTATTTGGAAGCATTTTTCATGTCATCAGCTAAACTGCATGCTTCTGTCACTTTCTGTCCTTTCCCGGATTGCTCTCAGTGGCCCTTGGCACCACATCGCTAAAAATAATTAAAAACAAGGGAAGACATCTCTGCTGCTGCTGATCTGCTCTTAATTATAGAGTACAGAGTGAAATAAAGTGAACCGGGTGTTCTTTACCTGTCTGCGTTTAGTCAGACTAGGACCATTTAAAGCCCGAGACACACTGCATGATTTTCGGCTTACCCAGACAAAAGTTTGTCATCATGAAACAATCGTGGCGATTTCTGTGATAGTGGCTCCTAATTGGTGGTCCTGTGTCGTACAGTGAGAGAGGTTCAAAGAGTCTTGTGACCAAAGAAAGCCTATGATAATTTTCTGACAGTGTCAGAAATTCAGCATGATCATCGCACAGTGTGTTTGCTGCTACGACCCACGTTTACTGACCAGCCGATAAAAATGTGACAACGCGACATGGCGCTAAAACATAAAACTGCATACCTCAAGCTCTTATTCCTTCCTCTTATTCGCTTCTACTTTTTTCAGCATACATAAAAACTGCTAAAGTGTGATTCATCATGCTCTTTTTGTTTACCACTAGCGCATGCTAACGGTGTTTTATTTTTCTAACGTGCATCGTAGCCTATAGGTGTCATTGTCGTACAGTCTACACACATGTCGTAGCCAAGCTTATTAGACGCATGTCGGACAGTGTGATCTGCAATGATCTTATAGGATTGCTAAAATCGTGCAATGTGTCTTGGGCTTAATGGTGGTCTAGTGTAAAATGTTCAGTTGCTCAGTTCTCTCATCGCTCAGGATACTTAATGGAGTTCTCGGTCATATTTCTCAGAAGTATCAACTTCTCAGATATTTCTTCTAAAATAACGTATGAAGAATAAAACACACAATCGAGACTATTTTATTATTGATGCACAGTTGGTGTAGGATTAGTCTCAGCCTCAGACATCACGCCCATGGACCACTGGCTGAACATCTGATGCATATCACAGACAAAACTGGAGTCGTCACCTGAATGGTTGAATTATACAGGATTTCCGGGAGACTTGTGGGTCGTATTCTTTAATGTTCTGCCTGGAAACAAAGATGGCTTGAGGCCAAGCCCTTCACAAAAGAAGAAAGCCGTTGTGTTTACAACTGTGACGATGTGCACTTATCAGGTTCAACTAAACGCTGGATTTTCCATAGTATGTGAAATATTTAAAGTTCACGGCATAGAATCGTTAAAATACACCCAAGAGTTTTACACACTGGTCTGTTACTATGGGGACATTTCCACGCCTAAACATGGCATGGCACAAAACAAAATGTGATTACCTGTCAATCATGGGGCCTCTTGGGCGGGCATTGGCCATTCAAAGCGGCCAAGGTTCGCAGACCTTCTGCCATCAGTCTGAAGGTCTGGCTACACGAGACTAGTGTAGGATTTACTTTGAAAGATTTTTCACTCAGAAATTGCTAGTAAATTTCACAAAGAAATACAAAGAAATGGCAAGTAACAATGAATTGGACATTCAAATTTTAAAGTACAAAGACTAAAAGAGTATTTTCTTGTAAAACATCCGATGATCTTTGTTTTATTGTTGTTTCATTTTCAACTCCGATTTTTTTTTTTTTTTTACTATGTATAGCTATAAAACTAATGGGGCTCAGACTATTTTATTTTGGAAAAATTTGATGATAAATTTTCAGTTCATACTGAAATCTTGACAAATCTGATGAGAGTGAGGGCCTCGTCTGAAACTTTAGAGAAGACTTTAGAGAAGATTACTGTAGTCTTTTCATAACAGAAGAATGTCTAGGAGATCAAGGAGATACAATTGAGGTATTAAAGTCATCCCATAGGGGATTTCGCTGAGAATGATCCAACAAATGACCTGTATTTAAAGGATAGTCCACCCACAAAAAGCATCATCATTTACTTGTCCTCATGTGGTTTCAAACCTTACACATTTTTTCTTTCACAGACTACAAAAGAAGGTATTTTAAAGGAAGTTGGGAGCCAAACAACATTGCAGTGCATAGATTTCCATTGTATGGACAACAAAACCACTGAGACATTTCTCAAAATCTTCTTTTATGTTCCACAGAAGAAAGAAAGTAATACAATTTTGGGATGACATGTTGACATGTAATGACATGTAAATGATGGCAATTTTCTAATCCTTTAAGTGTACCAACTATAGACTGTTCTTGCAACATTCTTCCTTCATTATAATTTCAACCCCAGGCTATCTTTGCACTGAAATTAGCCCTGTAATAAAATCACACATTTAATGACTGTTCTATTTCTAATAGCGTGATCTCGATGGCAGGAGTTTCATAGTCTCGTAAAGTCAGACGGTAGCACAAAATCACACCCACTCTTATCCTACAATTATTTTTTCCTTTAAAATGAGAATATTATTCTCCCTTCTGTCATACAGGATGCGCCTACACATCTGACAGATGACTAACTGCTCACCTGGAGTATAATTAAAATCCCTTCGTTCTATTGAAGGCTTCTGAGAACGTATGAGGCATAGAGGGTCTTGTGATTCACCACCAGTCAGGTAATATCAGTCTGCCTTGAATGAACAGGACAGTGGCAAAATCAAATCCAGACCTGCGCCAAGAAGCTTAAAAAGCCTGCGGCAAAAAAGCAACTAAAAAAAGTTCCACATAATAAGCACCCCATTTTAAGACTGCAGGTGGGAATCTGGGAAAAGTGGATACGTGAGTCACTAGGGGTGAGAATGAGTCTCAACAGGTGGGATTATTCAATCATCTCATTTATTGAGAAATGAGAGATGAAAAGAGGGAGGAAAAACATAAACACGTTTCAGGGAGTAACTAAAAGTAGCGGCACAGTTACAAATCACTTTTTCCAACTAGTATGCAATGCATTTCCAACTTTAAACTCAGTGACATTGCTGTTTTTAATTATGAGTATCTTCTAGACTGGAAAGATCCCCAACACTCTCTAATTTAACTCTATGCATTAATGTCCCGCATGAACCACTGATCTAGAAAAGGACAGAGAAAGGCTTGCATGCCTGACCGCTCCTGGGCCACTTATGCTCTTGCATAAGCCTGATAATTGCACTTACACATGCACACACACGCTCCCTTTGGCTTCCGCCTGTGGCTACAACACAAGGGTTCGTACAGTTGTCAATTAACCTAGAATGTTTTCGCCGCTGTTTACCCATAGGCTGCTCTGGCTTACCTGAGCTTTAAATGACAGGGGTGTTTTGTGCTACAAATTTCCAAGAATAACTACCTGTGGAGGTCTATGCAATTATGTTGAACACTAGCCTGCAGAGGTCATTCGTACTTCTTGTTTTAACCCTTAATACGCCTCTCAAGTCTTTACCGGGTTTTGGGAACTATAGTAGTCAACATTTGAAGTGGATCAAAAAAGTTAATCAAAGTTGTCCTAAGACAAGAACGAGTATTGTTTTGGTTTTAGGACAATTTTCATGAAAGGTTATGATCCACTTCAAATGTTGACTACTGTATTTTGAATGAATGTTCTTCAGATTCTGCTTTTGAAAGGAAAGCATCATTATCATCATCGCAATAAACCCTTAAACCTAAGTTAAACTTTGTAACCACACAGAAATGAAACAAACCACCTCAAATTTAGGGCCAGATTTACTAAACAGGGCAAATTAGCATTAGAGTGCAATTCCATGAAAGCGCCGATGGGAGGGGAAATTTTAGTCTCGCGTAGCCAGACCTTTAGACTGACGGCTGAAGGTCTGGAATCCATGGCAGCTTTCATTGGCCAAGGCCGCCCATGAGGCCGTTTGACCGACATATCAAACAACCAATCACGGTTCGTAATGTCACGTCTCCCGGAAATCCTGTATAATTCAACCAATCCTTCGACGACTTCAAAACTCCTGAAGTGTTTCCACTTTTGTGTGCCATATGCATCAGATGTTTAGCCAACGTTCCGTGGACGTAACGTCTGAGGCTGAGACTAGGGAAAATTCTGCGTGTGATTTACTGACAATGCATACATTAAAGAACACAGACGCAGCCAGATCATTTCCATAATGACCAGCGCAATCTACCAAGAGCAGCGCAAATTAGCGCCTGCTTTAAGACATGCTTTTTTGGGGATGTTAAATAATGATGCAAATACCAGTAATTTGACGAGCACAAACATTAGTGTCACGATCTCCAGCTGGAGTGCCCAGGAACTCCATTAGAGGGCACTCCACCCAGGACTCTTGCCATATGTTTCTGCACTCCTCATGAACCCCTCATGTGTTCAAGTCATGTGCTGCCCCTGTCTGTGTGTTATGTTCTAATTGGTTGCTAGTTTGCATGTGTCATGTTCTGATTGGTTCCCTGGTTGCATGTGTCTTGTTCTCATTGGTTGGTTTTGTCATGTGTCCCCCTGGTCTTGTATAAAAGATGCTCTCACCGACTCTTGGGGGCTGATTATTGTGTATAGCCATTTCCATGTTCCTAGTTCTCGTGTTTTCCTTTCCGTGTTACCTAGTTTCTCTGTGTTTTGACCTTGGACTGTTTCCTAGCTTCTTGATTGATTGCCGCCTGCCCTGACCTAGTGATGGTGAAGTGAAGCGTTCTGAACCAGCGAAGCTTTCAACACAATTATATCGGAAAAAGGGTCATTACTCGAAGCTTTTTAAAACGGTTTATGTTGTGGCCATCTAGAAGTCATAAAAATAATTAACACCTTCCAAAGTGTTAAGTTCCATTACAGCCACTGGTTTCACATCTGGTTCTACAGCTGATTCTTTGTTTTATTTATATTTTATATAAATAATGGTCATTGTCAAAGTCATTTGTGTCTGCGTACTGGCACTAAAATAAGTAAAATAAATAAAACATAAATTCATAAATTAAATCTTTGATCTATTTATTTTAACTCTGCCTCAGTCGTTAGACTGTTATTTCATGGCCAAAGTTTATTTTTGAGCTCAATATATAAATTACAATTAAAAAAAGAATAAAAGAACAATGCTAACACATTATAAATGTAATATAATGTAAACGGCACTAAGGTTCACTTCGTTTGAACCAGATACCGAAGCAGTCATGTGGTTTTCAGGTGAACGAAGCTTCATTCGTCATAGATCACGTGCTTTTCTCAAAACGAATCAAGTTCCGATACAGTGCTTCAATGTGAAATGTGTTGTTTTTTGATACAAGCTTCGAAGCTTCGGTGTTGAATGTAACATCCCTACCCTGACCCTCGACTGTTTATTGGAATACTCTTTTGCCTGTGCCTGGATTGTACTGTTTGCTGGTGTTTGACCCTGCCTGTTTTGACCACGTGTATAAATAAAGCCTTGCATTTGGATCCTCCAACTCCGTTGTCACGCTTCCCAGGTTACAATTAGTAAATCGCGTTGCGTGATTCATTTTAATACTCTCCTCCCATAAATTTTGTGTCTGAAAGGGAAAGTCCTACAAATGCGTATTCAATAATGTCAGGCGCAAAAATAACTGTGCCCACACCTTTTCAGCCCTAATTCTTCACTATGCGTCTTTAGTAAATCCTGACGGTACTATTTTAACGCCAAAAGATGGTTTGCGCTGGCACTGCGCGAGCTATTAGTAAATCTGGCCCTTAGTGTCTTGTTAAGGAGAGGTGAGCTATTATTATTCTAAGTGACTGGATTTATGATTATTTTCCAGGCAGTTTATGATAAAACTGGCAAAAACATCCTACAGACTAACAATGATGGAAGAAGTCGAGCCATATCTAGACTGGGCTTTCCTGTATACAAGATTTTTGGTAACACTTTATTTTAAGGTCCAATTCTCGCCATTAACAAACCATTAACTACAACTTTTGCCTCAATAAGCTCCTAATTTGCTGCTTATTAGTAGTTAGTAATGTACAGTAGCTGTTAAGTTTAGGTATTGTAGGGATGTAGAATATGGTCATGCAGAATACGCTTTATAAGCACTAATAAATAGCCAATGTTAATAATAGGCATGCTAATAATGAGAATTGGTCCCTATACTAAAGTGTTACCACAATTTTTTCCACATTCCCTGGGGATCGAACCCATGACTTTGGCATTGCTATAGTGCATGCTCTACTGTTTCAGCTACAGAAAAGTTTGCCCTTTTCAAAAAAAAAGCTGCCCTTAAAGTTTTTCTACATAAATTCATGCTTATAGGCTGTTCTTTCATAAACTTCTACAGAAAATCACAAAATCTAAATCTCAAGAACCACAACAATCACAATTCCGGACCAACAGCTGTAGAGGCTTCACAGACTGTAATCTGTAACTATAATGGAGGTTGCTGGAGGTCCCTAATGGTGGTGGAGGAGCCTAATGATTTACTATTTTACAGTAGGGAGCAGCTGAATTACATTACGACAGCTCATAATTTATGCTTCATTACATCTGAAAACTAAATTAAATGAGCAGTGCTGAATTCATTCAAGTGTGCGTGCCAAATGAGAAGCTCAGAGCGGATTATACGTATATGTGCGTGTTTGAGCGTGTGTCGGTAAGCAGCACCTATTCTTGTTGCAGGGTTAGAATGCAGATCGCCGTTTCTATATTTGTAGGTGACAATTGGGTGTTCAATTCTGAGCTCTTCTAGAACCGATGAAATGCTGTATAATTATAACACAGAGCAGGAACTTGCTTCAGTCCTCACTCTCGCTTTCTCTCTCTCTCTTCAAAAACACTTTATATGTAAAAACGTGGTTGATTTTGAAGAGATTAAAGATGCAGGCATTCTGTTTGGTCTGAGGTAGAGAGGGTCAGCCGATCATTTTGTGCCAAACTGGAACCCTTTGCTTCTGAGTTTTATTATGTGCTAGAGACTTAGTATTTGTTCATTTTTTTATTTAGTTTGTTTCGTTTTCTTTACCTCCTCCTTCTATTAAGCTTTAATTTGTTAGGCTTTAATTACAGAGATTGTATTTGATATGGGTAAGTATCTGATTGGAGAAAATAATCATCTGGTACATTTTCTTCAACATAAGCAGTGATTTTTTATGTTTGTGCCCATGACTCTGCATGCATGCGTGTGTGTCACACACATACATAGTCACACATTCACAAAGTGCATATAGTTACACACAGCCCATGGGAACCAGAAGAACAGGTTGGACAACTGTAGATAAAGGGGGACAACAGGAAACGAGGATGAGTCGTATGTGTTTAACTGCGGGTGGCAGACTTTACCAACACTCAAAACCATCATTAACACACTCTTAACACAAAACACACACTATTTCGTTTATTACGGGTTAGGATACCAGATGCACGAATGCATACAGCCAATAAAATAAATGACTTAAGATAAAATCACTGAAATGCATAAAAACAGACATCATTGAATATCATATAAAAACTGTTACAGGCTAACTAGTAACATTTGGACTGTCAAAACAAACCTTACCATTCTTACCTTCATAAACAAGCATTTTGCTCATCCTAGAATCACATTAACTCTGCATTCTTATTTGCACTTTGCAATCTTATCTCAAAGCCTGCAGGTGATGCAATTGCTGCAGTTGCAATCAGACTGGTACTTTTCCTTGAAGGTGCTGTGCGCAGTTTCATTCAGTATAAAATATTTTTTTTCTATTCCAGTTTCATGTGTAGAAAATAGTAAAACTATAGTAGACACTAAGCAAACAGCTTTGTACATTAGGTAATGCGTAAGGTATCAAACAATGAACAATACAGCATTTATTAAGCATGTTAATTAATTTATTAATGTTCATTACTATATATTTAATAGCTTTTCAACATTTACAATTTGTGAATGGTGTAGAAATTAGCATACGTTATAATAAATGATCATGAATGAATAAACTCATGTATATTTCTAAGTTAACATAAACCTAGATTAATAAATTCACTGATTAATTAATCAACTGAAATTAATAAACAATAAAAGTAGTTTTTCATGTTTATATTTAGCTATATATGCGTGTGTGTGTGTGTGTGTGTGTGTATTTCCAAACATAAGACATACTCATTCTTCAGAAAAACATCTGCCAAAGCATTTATGTACATGCAAACATACTGGAGAGCACGATTTTTTTTTTTATTATTATGTATATATGAAGACAAAGGAGCATGTTGAGTGAGCAGGATTTTCAGAGAAAGTGGGAAAAAGAGCAAAGCAAGGATCAAGTGAGGCAGAGAACGAGAGTCTAGTTAATAATTTGTCAGCGACTGTGGTGGATCTAGCCAGCGTGTTGACAACGGGCCCAGTGTTCTCCGGGTCCGCTGATGGAGATTAGAGCTGGACTCATCCAACCATTCACGGCGTGGGGAGAGAGAGGAACACGAGGGGTCTGGTGGGAGCAGGGGGTTTTGGATGCAAAACAAATGGAAGTCCAGCAGAACAAAGCAGTGAGTCCCCAGGGAATCAGGCTAGAACAGCATTCTGGGAGATCACAGCACTAGCTTTCAACACTCCCTGTAACACTCACGCACTCTATCCTGCGACCGTGCACCTTTTCTGACATTTGCAAGCTGATGCTTTTAGGATAAAGTTACATCACGCATCCGTTCTTCACTGAAAATACAGTCCTACGCAAAACAACAAGCCGCAGACCTGAGCAATAGTGGCAGTGAAACATTCTTACGCAAGCTGTAAAATCTCAGGCGTAAACTAGACACCGAACAAACCAAACACACATGATGTTGACAGAGTAATTATTTGCTGATAGGACAAGCAGACTAATAACCGGTCACATCTCCGTTCCCTGAAAGCAGGTACATTCAACGAATGATATCAGCTGTCCAAACATGCTTTGGCTACACAGTGTACCCTTGTACAGCCCCGAGGCCATCAGCTTCCACCCACGCATGTCTCTTTTGCCCTCTCTGTGCGTATCACTAGCTATCACTGTTTTCCTAATTAGATTAGATTCATATATTCACATGATAAAACTTGCAATAACCTTTAATTGTGCATTTTTGTTTGTTTATCGGAACGAACTGAAACAGCATGCTGTTGCAGTCATTAACCACTTCATTAATGAGAAGTACTCTTGAATATTGTGCAAGCAGGGCACATCAGGACACATGCTAAGATGCGTCCTCAACCCCGGTCCCTGCTGTTTGGCAGACACAGTCCTGCCACCTAGTGGCTTCCTGTGGAGAAACAAGTGTGCTGTACGTGAAAGGTCAGTGCTTATGACTGGGCTGAATGATCTGTGTACAAAAAATACATAATCCTTCAAAGTACACACCACAGTAAATGCATGTTTTCGCAATGTTAGCATGCTGGAAACTTTTCAAAAGCCAATGATGAAGTCCAGAAAAGATCTAGCCTTGCTATTAAAGGCTGATAACTGCAAAATTTTGCATGGAAACCCTGCAAAGGGTTACTATCTACCAACATTGTGTTGTTGAGAAAAGCACTTAAAAGCATGACAAATATGAAAATGTTTTGACAAACAAAATGTACTTTCCTATGTTGACATATTTCCTATTGAAAAGTAGTCTGAGGCCAGATAATGCTTTATCTACCCCTAAATTTTGCAAATAAGTAGTACTTATTTAAATTAGTACTATTATGCACCTTTTAGTGGTACATATACCTTATGTAAAAATGTACAAAAGTTCCACTAAAGGAAGCATTTTTTGCAAAAACATTTTGATGAGCTAAAATTTACTTTCCTATGTTGCCGTATTTACAATTACAAAGAAATTTGAGAACAGATACATGCTTTATCTTCCTATAAATGATGCAAATTAGAACTAATACGCACCTTTAGTGGTATATAAACGGTACAAAAGTGTGAATTCCAGATTATTGCCACTGTAACAAGCTGTTGTATCACTGAAGGTACCATATTTTGCAAAAAGAAGTTTGAGGCCAGACACGTGCTTTATCTGCCCATAAACGATGCAAATTAGTACTAATATGCACCTTATTTAAAAGGTACAAAGGTGTGAACAAGCTGCTGTAACAAGCTGCTGTAGCACTAAAGGTACCATATTTTGCAAAAACATTTTGTCAAGCTAAAATTTACTGTCCTATGTTTACAAAATTCTAATTGAAAAGAAGTTTGAGGCCAGACACATGCTTTATCTGCCCATAAATGATACAAATTGTTACTAATAAGCACCTTATAGTGGTATATGAGGTACAAAAGCATATCTTTCAGATTATTGCCACAATAACAAGCTGTTGTACCACTAAAGGTGCCTTTTTTGCAAAAGTGTTTTGGCAAACTAAATGTACTTTCATATGTTTACATATTTCCAAATGAAAAGAAGTGTGATACATGCTTCATCTACCCATAAATTATGTGAATTAGTACTAATAAGCACCTTTCAGTGGTATATGAAGTATGAAAGTGTACATTTCAGAAGCTACTGTACCACTAAATGTACCATTCTTTTGCTGACAGTGTAACAGACATGCAACAAAAGTAATAAAACTATAAGTTTTAAAAAAGTGAAACATTTGAAATGTTTACAAAAACATTTCAGACTTCCTTTTCCAATTGAAAAGAAGTTTGCGGCCAGGTACGTGCTTTATCTACGCCTAAATGATGCAAATTAGCACCTTTTCGAGGTATGTAAAGTGTACCTCTTAGATTTGTACTGCAATAGCAAGCTGTTAATTGTTCCCCAAAGGTACCCGTTTTTTTGCTAACAGTGTAATGGACATTTTAAGTGTAAATTTTAAGTGTGCTGTAAGTCACTCAACAATTTCCACAGTTCAAGATGGTGTAGTTACTGTAGATGCCAAGATATTATCCTACTTTCACTGAGTATATAGCTTGTCAGGGAAAAAAAAAAACATATCAGTGGCAGATTTAATGAATCAACTCTAAACCTGCATGTTTAATGCAGCCTCAGAGCATAAAACAAAGTCCAAATGTGCAGCTTCGTCATTACTCACTCAAACCCACACCTACGCACACACCCGCTCATCCACACCTACACATGCAGGAAATGGGAAGGTGGAAGATCCACCTACGCACACACAAAAACACACCCGGTGCACTCGAGGAAGGCCGTCCGAACATGCAGCTTCTTCTGCAGCTGGGCAACATTCGAACACCCCTATGCTGACATCCACATCTAAACATCAAAGCCAAAATCAGCAGGGGAAAACTTGTTTTATATCATGTGTTCCAGTCAAAGACCTTTTCCTTACTTCTAAAAAAATAAAGCAATACGTGCAAAGTAAAAGAATAGACAGAAAGCAAAAGCAAAAGATCAAAGGTTGCAATAAGCTTTGAGGCAGATTAAAAGTGGGATAGATGATTGTGTCTTTACCGGTTGACGTCAAGATCTCCAGGATGATACAAAGAATTCTTTTCTCTTTTACTAGAGAAGACCTTGGTTACTAATTAAAACATAATTTTGCCCTCTGCTGGTTAGTGACATCAGAGATATGATTAGGTTGCCAGAATAAATCAGCTGTAATATTGCATCCAAAAGGTATTAAAATGTCATATCAAACTGCATCCGTCAATGGAGAAATACATCTCCCAATGGATCTCTCGGATATTTCTTA